>QFFD01002008.1:0-18127 GCA_003314615.1 Pholiota microspora
ATTACTACCTTGGCGGAAAGCTCCATAGTCGTCGAACAGCGCAAGAAGCCAGCTCCAGGTCCCGCAACGACCAAACGAGCTGGCCTAGCCAAGAAAGTAACATCAACTATCAAAACAAAGGAGGTTCAGAATAGCGAAGATGTTGTTATGGACGTCGTACAAAGTCAAGCAGTAAAGTTGCCCCCGGGGTCACCGATGAGAACCACTCCGAAGAAACCACCCCCCAAACCTCTGATCACCAATGGCGACAAACAACTCCTACAGGTCACACATAGCGTTTTGCCTGCAGCTTCGACACCGACGCGGACGAAATCCCCAGTACCGTCTCCCAGTCCATCGCCAACAAAGATCGCACGTTCGACCCTTATGGCTATGAGACCCACAGGTAGCTGTAAAAATAAAGCAAGTCTATTGAACCACATTAACGAATTCTCTTTTAGCTGCCAGCCTTGCGCGAACATTCCCCAGTCAACTTTCTAACGCACCGAATTCTTCATTATTCACGCTCTCCAACGCTCTCGAAAAGCTGCGCATGCCACCGCCCTCCAGGCCTAATACGAGCTTGGGCTTCAACCCAGATGCGGGCTCCGATGACAAGGAGATTCCAGCAAGAAGCAAGGATGATGTTACTGTCGGCCGTGTAGCTTTAGGTGTCGGTCGTTCAGGCTCTACTGGCCTCCAACGTTCCGTAACCCTTGGTGCTGGCTCATTTAAAATCAAGGAGTCTCTTGCTATAGCGTCGTCCAGCAAAGCTCTGAGTGCGGGCGGGAAAAATCTAGTCCAGAAGCCCCTGTCGATGTTCATGTCTGGCAAAGCCAGTCAGACGAAGCCTGGCGCTGTGCGCCGAATGGGGCTGGCCAGCGGTAAACCTCTCTTTGGCGTTGGAGGCGGCGTGCGCAGGAGAATCAGCAAAAAATCCAACCTGCCTGTCGTGATCGGCAGTCCAGTCAAAGGTGGTGCCAAGACCGTCGACGAGTCAATGCAGGAGTACAATGAAGCTGCAGGTGATGAGGAAGAAGAGGGGGGGAGCATCTTCAATGCTATTATCAATGGAAGTTCTGCTACAGAACTCATGGCGAACCTACTCGCGGAAGTGTCGGATAAAGGAAAAGAAAAAGAGACGGTCAGTCGACCGGCGCATTCTTCCCGAAGAGTGTCGATGCTTTCGCGAGATTTGACGCATTCGTTGAGCTCGCTGCCTCCTCTAGTCCCTGTTGCTGGTCCTAGTTCGAGCACTATAGGTTTGATGGGCCCTCCGCCCACTCCACCTTCTGGAAGTAGGTCTGCGAGAGGGACAGGCAGCAGTCCTAGCAGCTCTCCGTCTACTGGAGGGCGCCTGACTGCGACAAGAAGCAGTGCACGTATTGCCAAGATTGTTCCTCCACCCATGAAGGCGAAGAATAGCAGTGAGGGTAAAAGAAGCTCATCGGAGGCGCCCAATCCAGCACTGGAAGCGCTGAAGGTTCTCAAGGATTGTGTCATATTCGTTGATGTGAAATCTGAAGATGGCGACGAAGCTGGTTCATTGTTCGTGGAGATGTTGGAGGGAGTCGGTGCTCGAGTAAGTTTTATGCTTCTCATACTTCGTAATGCTTGGCTAAATGAGCTATACTTCTAGGTCCTGACAAGAGTCGGCCAAACTTGTACGCATGTGGTATTCAAAAATGGAATGATGAGTACTATTACAAGGTGGAAGTGAGTGTTATGTTTAAATTCGTCAGAAATGCCCCGCTGACATTGATTATAGGCTTCTTCGAGACCCGAAACCCTTGGTTGTGGGCATCGGATGGGTTGTCGAATGCATTGAGCAGAAGAAACGGGTTGATGAAGCAGATTTTCTCATTGATTTGAATCACACCAATGTTGCTGGGACTCATAAAGTGGGTCACATTTCTCTGATCTTAGGCTCCTTTCTGACGCTTGACTTTAGCGGCGGCGCTCGATGCTTCCAAAACTCTTCGGTGAAGATGAGCCAGAGAAAGAGGAGTCATTCGAAGGGGATCGCTCTGTGGATGGATCAGTATCCTGTGAGCGTAATGTCTTTTTTTCATTGTCATGGTTTAATTTTATGCTTTCTAGCAATTAACGCAGACGACGATTTGACTCCTTTGGAAAGGGCGCGGAGACGGAAGAGTATGATTATAGGCCCTCGCCCTTGAACTAATCTTCAATTTTGGTCTCCCATTTTGTCTCCTACATCACGAAAACTAACGAAATTTCGAACTACATTTTACGCACGATTATTGAGCCACATGCTCTGTATTATGCATCAGCACATTCATTCATTCGTTCATATCCATACATTCATCCATGATTGCTCTTTCTAGCAGGACCTCTATTGAGCCATAATTCGATTTGTATCTCTATTTTACCTGTATCTTGGAAATTTAGCGTGAGCTACGTCTTGAGCATAACGTTGAGCATGTCCGGTATCAAGAGCAAAGGTGTATATATATGTGATACAGCTACAGTTTATCATGCATGAGTAAAGTACAATGAGGATACATTCACGAGGGTCCCATTCCAGATCCAATCAAGGGCAAATTACGCATCCCTTATGCAGCCGCCAGGTAAAAGGAAGTGGAATTTCTCGGAATTCTCGATGAGATATCGAGGAAGTCCAACCGCAGATTTTAGTCTATGGAGAAATGTCAACGAGAATGCCGAAGTATAATTGCATAACGCTTACGGTTGCAAGCTCATTTGCTGAAGGAGATCCACGTACTAGAGAATGCCTTCAGCTAAGCCATCAAAACCTTGGAGAACGCTGACTTACACTATACGCCTCCGGAAGCATCCCAAAGATGTCCTTTCCTTTACAAATTGTATCTTGGATGCGCTTGGGATCCAAAAGATTGACACGTCCAGCAATGCGGTCTGCATGTGAGAATCCTTGCATCTTGAGTGCATACTCTGGGATGGTCTTGAAGCAGTAGCTGCAATGCCAGCCAGCTTCGGCGAGGATGCGTTCGCCGCTCTTTGAGTGACGATAAAAGCTTATGCCCTGAGCCCAGATGTGGGCGCTTGCTCGCCAGCTCGAGAGACCTAGGTACCATTCAAAGCTACGAAGGATTTATAGCTGAGTATTTGGAGGATTCGAAATTATAGAAGAGAGGGAGGTACCTGTACAGATAATCCCGAAGCTGGAGATGAATAGACGTTCCGAAATCGCAGTTCTTGAGCAAGTCGATGGTGTGACGTGCTGGAATTTCATCTAGATCTGACATCAGGACGAGTGACTGGGTGTTGGAGGGGAATGAGGAAACATGAGAGCATATGAGTCCAGTCATGGTGTTTCGTGTGTGAGCCTCAATGTCCCATGGGGATTGGCCTAGACGAAGAGGATATCCTGGTAAACTGGGAAGTATGAGATTTTGGATCACCTAAATCGGAGCCAACACCTGGCCAGACTTACAAGCTATATACGATCTTGCTCTGGAATTTGGAAAACCTGTCCCGGTTGTTTGCGAAGAACGTCTCTTTCGGTATACCAGTAAAGCTTGCGTTGGACTCAACAATGAGGAAGTAGTCGACGACAGAGTCCAGCTCGTTCAAGCGGATTTCCAGCAGGTCGAGTTCATTGCTCATGAGAACAGCGTCGAGCACTTTGATGTTACTCTTGTCCCGTCGTTCCGTGAACCCATGGAGACCGCACGTATGAGCGTCCATCACCAGTCCTTCGCTATAGAAATGTGGAATGATTTCGCTGGGTCCTGTGTTCTTGTCCCAGAGAGGCCGTGTTGAATATGACAGCAGATTTTTGAGCTGGTATTGGTTCTGGATGACTCCATACAGAGCCAACACCATGAACGCCGCAGCGACGATGAGAACCCCAGTGGATCGTGAGCGTCTAAAGATGAAATTGGCCATAATGACAGATTGTCGAAGGGTAGAGGTTGTGCTGGATGTGTGAATCGGAAAGCATACGATGCTTCACAATAGACTGGCTAGTTGTACCTGCAACGAAGCAGGGAACACTGCCGGCTGGTAGAGTGGATATATAACAGAGTCAGGTTGTCATCAACGACGCTGGGGCACAGCTTTCGGCGGCATCAATTGATCTCGTCAAAATTGGAATTTGGACTTGTAATTTTGGTGCTTTATGTTATGATTTTGCGCTGGCTCCACTGACGGACTACATCATATATCTCATTTGCGCATACTTCCAGGAATTGGAAGGGCGTGACAAAGTGGTGTTCGAGAACAAGTTTCAATTATCAAAATACAACTCAGGCCGGTAAGCGCTCATAAACTTATACTTTACATGACGCAGCCATTGTCAACTTCTGGATTTTTTTTTGGTGAATCACTGGTGGCCAATAATGTTTGTAGACTTATATGGTTCATCAAGATAATTAATCTCCTCTGGAGTCAATTTGACATGAACACCGGCTGTTGAGATAGTCAATAAACTGAACTTTTGAGCTCATGGCGCAAATATTCACCAATGATATCCTCCAGATTTTTTAAGCTAGTTGTGCCAACAATGGGGGCGGATACCCCTGAATATTCACCATGAGTATCTTCCGTGAGTATGATACAACGATTGGTCGAACCTTCTTTTGACAGGACCCATGCAATTCCAACTTGAGCCATGCTGATACCGCGTTTCTTGGCAATCTCCTCAACCCTTTGATAAGATGAACATATCAGATCATAGTCTATGAAAATAAATGCGTCAGAAATACCTGGAAAGAATTTCCGCAGTGCCAGGAGCTTCGAGATACCTGTTAATAGACCTACAAATTCCGTCAGCATCGACGGCATAATTAATTGCATAGTCGATTTACCAGTCTGTCTCTCCACGTTTGGTCTTTTCAGAAAGAGGACGAGTTACCAGTCCACGAGCGAGGGGGGACCATGGGATGGAGCCTACTCCGAAAAGCTGCAGGAATAGGCGTTGATCAGGTTTATGAAGTAGTTGTAGTAGAAACATTCCCACCTTGAGTGTTGGGAACACTTCGCGCTCCTCCTCGCGGTATACGACACTATAGTGATTTTGCATAGAGATGAAAGGAGTCAACTTGTTGTTGATGGCGTAGTCTGCGAGCAAACTGTATCAGTCCTTGTCATCCTGACGTAAATCTTGCGACAAACTTTGCATAGCATGGACTAAAGAAATAGGTCAACAAACAGACAAAATCTAGGCAGGTGACGATCTTACACTGATAAGCGTAGCATGAACTCATTCCAATGTACCGAACATAGCCGGCTTTGACAACATCGTGGAGAGCTTGCATCTGGAATACTCCGTATGAGTATTTCACAACACAATTGAGATATCACTATATCATACCGTCTCCTCAATGGGCGTCTCGTGGTCAAATCGATGGCCTAGTCGTTAATAATATGAGAAGTATACTCAATACAACGTATGCTATGAAAACTGACATTGGAGGAGATCGATATAATCGAGTTGGAGGCGTTCCAAGCTGTGTTTGACGGACTCGAAAATGTGCTATAATATTTCTGGCTCAGCGTTTATAAAGTACGCATTTCTTAGATCATACCTTGCGGCTGAGTCCATGTTGATTAACATAGCCAACGCTGTCTGGGTTGATGCCAGTACCGAAGAACTTTTCTTTGTAATTGCGAGCGACCGTGCCATGGAGCTTGATATCATTCATGAGTAAGAGCTACCCTCGTCTCGCGGAATGCTCAATTCAATTACCTTGGTCATGATAACAATTTCATCGCGAGGAAGCTTCAAATCTTTGATGGCTTTTCCTAGTATGATTTCTGAAAGCCCATAGGAATAGACCTGGGGATTTGAATTAAAAAAAAAACACCGACATTTCGACATAATACTGAAGCTTACATTGGCTGTATCGAATGTCTGGATACCAGCATCATACCTAGTAGGCAGTGGCGTCGATATGATGATGAATAGATTTATAAAAGTAGAGATAAGATAGGTTCTTACGCCGCTTTTATATGTTTGATAGCTTCTTCCTCGCCCAAAACCCAGTCTTGCCACTCCGGGGTTCCGTATTGCATAGTCCCAAGAATAATCTTGGATATTTTGAGTCCCGAATTTCCCAAACGGACTGCACAACCATGCATTAACAACGCATGAGACTGGGGCATCGGGCAAATGACGCACCGTAAGGGACCTTGGAGACAGGCTTCGCGCTGGGGTCAGTCATGTTGGATTACTGGTCAGAGAGCGGGCTGAAAAATGTGGAAGACTTTGTCGATTATATACGAAAGTCTTGGTGCTATTCTTATATACTGGAGAACACGGATGGTGATCCGGCATTTGGAGTGATGTTAGAAAGCGCGATGGCCTGAGAGGATTGCAGAGGATTGCGTGACTAATCGGTATCAGCTTGTCTAGCCAGATGACTGCTCAGCACGACGTTCGAATGTTATTATAGTGTGCTCGACGTTGGTGGCGCCGTAGGCTGGGAGTCGGGAGTCGTTATCAATCTAGATACCATGATACCTGGAGAAATCTTCTCTGTCAGTTGGATCGAAGAACGCTGTGAGTTGTTTTAGGTCAAAGTTCTTGAGTTAAGAACGATAAGCTTTGGTATTTGTGTTCGTTTTCCAGTGACATGGTGAATCGCGTTAGAGGGAGAGAAAGAAGAACTTTGAATTGGACAAGGTGAAGTGAAGCCTACCGAAGCGGAGTTTCGGCCCGTTTTTTGGTGCGTGGACAAAACGGAGACGTGTGCAAAAAGAACTCGTTGAACACGGACGGTCATTGTATCTAATTCGACTTCACTGTGGTTGTTATCGTAAAATGCCTTGTCTCTTGTGAGCCGTCTTTTGTTCTTTCACTAGGATCACTCTCGGGCTGGATGTTCTTCCAACAACAAAACGGCAACGAGTCGTCTAATCGCTTCCTGCCAACCGGTCTCTCAATCGCATTGTTAAAAGGAGCAGTCAAACTACTGAAGGTGGATACTCGCGAATACCTTGAACTTACGCACTGTCTATGTTTTGTATACTTTGGCAACAAGCATATGGACCCATATGGGCCCCTTGTCCCCAGTTCAAGGTATGATGCCGCGTCACCTCTTGTTCCGCAGCGTTATGTCAAGTATAAAACAGATAGAAATAAGCGACACAATGCAATCCAAGCGTCTCAACAACTTCCGAGGGGCTCATGCACACTTACAACAATAGCCTCCACAGAACAAGCAGTCGCGGAATGTAGCAACTGCGCGATGTTGCGAACACTGTTTTCTCCGCTTGTCCTCCCCGTACGAGGGGTTCCAGGATATTCTTTTTATGATTTCTCGGTCGATAATAACCTTGTAATACCTGGAATAGCCTGGTTTCTTCTCGCATCTCCCAGAAAGATCAATTATTGTTAGAATACTCCCTTTTATCGCCTGCGCTTGCGTTCCACGAACTTCCTTTGGCAACTGTCGTCTTGGACAATTATCGGCCCACCCTGCACGTACTTTTCGTTTCCGGGATTGTCGTTGTCTCTATATAAGGTCTTGTGTGTGTGTGCAATTTGAATTCAGCCCCACATTGACTGTGCCTCTTTTCTTTTCTTTTCTTTTTGTCAAGATGCGCGAAACTGACATTTCAACACTCCCCGTAGAGCTGGTTCTAGAAATTCTTCGCCTGGCAGCGGCACCCGTCTTCAATTCACTAGGTCAAAGAAATTGCAGCTCAAACAAAACCACAATGTCTATGTACACCACTGCATGCATTCTCGCACTCGTTTCCCATAACTTTCGCCATGCAGTCATGCCATACATTCTCCACACCGTCATACTCAACTCGCAGAACTCACTCGATCTGTTCCTTCGTAGCGTTCAACAGCAAACCAAGTTCGCGGCTACCAAGTCAAGCTTGAAAATCGACTACGTGAGATACGTCCGTCGCATATGGAGCACAGAGTGCAATTTGCCAGTCGTTGACCAGAGTGCGGACAGCTATCGGGACTACAGCCTCCTGTATCCCATCTTCACTAAGGCCTATGATATTGGCCTCAACGTTCAGTCGACCCATCTATTGCACGAGGCCCTAGACGGCGAACATCTGTTCTCCGATCGCTCGTTGGGATGGGTTTGCCAACGCGCAACGATTGCAGGCAGCAATATGAGGTGGAACACGTTAATGACAACAGCCCCCGGGAACAGTTTCCTCCGTCAGCTCAGGCGCCTTACTCTCTGGTCGGAAAGGCCTGCTGAGGTAGTCAACGGCGTGCCTGATTGGATTCACAAAGTGCCCCTGGAATGTATGCCCAATCTCACCCATTTCGCGTTCAGCTTCCGAGGGACTTCCGACAATCTTTTTGCACTTCCTATTCTTGTGTATGTCCTTCCGCCTAAGCTTCTCGGCACTGCGCCAGGCGGGATCTTGGTTCGCAAGTGGCTTTCAGAGCCTACGCCCACGAAGTCACCCGACACCTTCATTCGCTACCTCGACCTACATGAGTTCAGCGTTTCTCCCAGCGCATATTGGGAGAATGCATTTTTGTGGGGGGATAATAATGTTTGGGAAGCACCGCCGGAGGTGCCTAAACGTCCTGAGTACTTGACCCGTACTGCTATCAGGCATATCTGCAGTATCTTTGGCCCTTCAAGTTTACCTAGCAAACAATATTACACGACGTAATCGTAATCAATCCCGCCTCCAGGCGTTTTGCTCCCTTTCGGTTCTACTGGCTTTATCCTCTCTCTCCTATGGATCCTCACGACCGTTCACAATATAAGGAATCCCATATCTACATAACTCTTCAATCACAAGGTCTATCTTCACATTTAAGGCTTCTCATCACAACTTATTACGGGCGCTGGTTATATAAACTCAAATTGATTAAGCGCACGTCGCATATATATGGAAATGCGTCGTGTTTCAAAGAATATCTGAATTGTGTAGTGAAGAGTGCGATGAGTGTGATACCTTGTACAAATAAAAGTAAGTGATATGGAGGGGGGTTGTATGAATGAATGTAAGTGCTGAATCTAAATGAAAACGAGAGCTAAAACCAAAGCAGATGATGATGATCCAGAAAGCATATGTATAAGAAAGGAGTGGAGAGAGGCCATCAATTTAGCGTTTGAAGCTTCATCCATTCCTTGTCGTTGGCATTAAAATCTACTCCCTTCTTCTTCCACCATTCTCGCGCAGCATCTCCAGGGATAATCGACTCTTCCAGCGCCTCTTCGATGTCGCACATCCGGTATTGGATAGCGAGCCCTGACCTGTTCCACCACTCCAGCACCTCAGGCCTGTTATGCCGTGTAGCGCCTGTGAGAGCTTCTTGGTCGAAGAAAAGGGTCAGGCCACTACCCAACCACCATTGGAGCACATCGACTTTTCCATGGCAGCTCGCATGCTGAAGGGCATGCCGGTCGTATTTGGGTTCGAGTTGCGAGCGCGCCCACCACTCAAGTACCTCGACGTTGCCCGCCGTGCTCGCCATGTCCATCACCCGCCCGAGTTTCAGCGGTAAGCCTCTTGTCTCATGTTGCCGCTTCCACCAGTCGAGGACAGCAATCTGGTTCTTAGCGCTGGCGTACTCGAGTGCCGCTTCGGTATATTCGAATTGATGGCCGCAGTTTAACCACCAATCTAGCGAGTCGACGTGCCCATTCCGCGACGCACGATCCACGGCCTCGGCGACGGAGCCTCGTTTGGGCGGGGGAATGAGGTCTGGGTGCTGTTCGAAACCATGTTTCCACCACGAGAGGACATCGAGGCGACCGTGCCGTGATGCTTTTATCGCGATGATGTCATCTTCAAAAACATCAAGAAACATTTTGTGATGTTGCGAGAGGAAGTATTCGAGGACGTTGACGTAGCCAAACCGGACGGCGACGGTTGCGCCTAGTTTGGTTAGAGGGTTTTCGGAGCAGGGCTTTGCTTTGCGGATGGAGGGTAGGTGGCCTGTCAGGACCGCACGGTCCGTACGCGTTGCGCGAGCCCAATCCAGAGGTTGCGGGAGCGATGCTCGGATGCCTACAGCCTTTGCCAGCTCCCAGTCCCCAACGTGCTCCATAATGTCGATCAGGATCTCGACAGGCAAGTCCGGAGTCATGGACTGGCGTTGGTTTGTGGACAATGTAGGTGAAGACGGCGATGCGTGATCGAGAACGGCCGGAAAGTGATATGTGTGGAGGTCATGGTTGGACAGGCGCGAAGCTAATTCTGCGTCTGTGCCTATAGTTGGCAGGTTGCGCACTTTAAGGAAGAGAACGAGTTCTGAGTGTGTGAGTCGCAGATAGGCCATGTGAACTTGCGCCAACGGGGAGGCCTCATGCTAGAAGAACGTGATTGAGAAACGAAAAAAAGATTGCCAAGATTATGCTCACCGCCATTGCAGGATTAGTTAGAAGGATTCAGTTATTAGTAGAAGATGAGTCTGTAGGGGGACTATACGGAGGAGTTGGTAGTTGAGAGCAGGAAGGATTCGAGAACGCCAACTCGCCTTTCGACGTTGTACGTCTAAGCACGTGCCGTGCCGCTCGGTAATTTCGCGCTGCAAAGTATTGCCTCCGATGCCTCATTGTGAGTTTTCTCAATGAAAAAAATACACCACACGTCCACTCCCATTGTCATTGAGACAGCGCGAATGAAGACAGGATTCAGGATGCCTCGGAAAATCGAAAATTCAACGCATAGGTCAAACACGCTTGTTCACTTAAACTCTGCGCTCGGGGGCGCCATTGGCTCAGTTGACACCGACGATAATGTTATTTTCATGTCAATGCAAGATTCGCAGCCGGTGCATATGTGCAACCAACTCTTCCCATGAATCCAAATCCACCTCCACGAATTTTCCTTCATCCTCTTCAAACGTCGCCTGAACAAAGAGTGCCGTCGTCGAATTCAGCAGCCCAAATTTGCTCTTCAAATACAACAGAGCGTTCTGGATCACATCTTAGAATCAACTAGGCCGGCGGTATGTGAAAACTTCTCCACTCACCCTTCCGTTCATTGCTGATAACCGCCCCCTCCCGATAGCCATGATACGATTCGTGTATTCCACCATTATCGGCTTCGTGTTGGGCGAGTTGGTGCTCGCAACCAACGCCTGTACCACCTCTCCGATCCCTGCCGCGAACATGTTGCTGGAATGGCTCAAGTCCGTCAGCGATTCGCTGTGTGACTTGACGGGGGAGTCTCTGGAAGTCATAACGCGGATGCTTGACGCTTGTGAGTGATGCGAGTGCATAGACGACATTGCTGTTATGTACTTAGCAGGTTGGCAGCTGGCGACTGTTTTTGCAGAAGCTAATCTCAGATACGAGGGGTCCAGACGACCAGTGCTCGCACGGACGACTTCGTTTGCCTCATTTGATCCGCATCACTTTCGCTCTGAATGGGGTGCGGAGGCTGTTGGGGGCGTTTTACACAGCTTTGGCGACTCTATGTCTGTTGAACGGCGTCGAAGACTCAACATTGAACGGTGAACTTCAAAACCTGCATCATATGACTGTCGACAGACAGACTTCACAGCACTCGTTCCCTTGCGCTCACACGAGCAGTTGCGTAAAAGCGCGTCAAGTCTCGGGAAATCAGGAGCCAGTTCGAAAACTAACATTCTGATATCATTCCTTCGTTGATGCAAATACCAGCTTCGCCGAGATTAGAAGTAGCATTGGTGTAAGTACACGGGACCCTCCAAATTTCAGGCTGAACGACATCCCATCGTGGTAGCAAACTCTCATATCTGTTAAGACGTCGCCGTCATTGCTCAACATCTACAATGTGAGTTGATTTCACCCATACTCAAAAACCATAAGGTCAAAACTCTAACCCTTGAAAAAGCTATTTATAGTGATATCATGTCCAGTGAAAAGAATGATGCATGGTGTGTGGTGCATGATGCCTTCAGCGCCCACTGTCGAAGCTGGATCGAATCCAACCGATGTCACAGGATGCCCGGGTTCTGCGGTAAGTTGTCGTGTCTCATCTCGTGTTTTCAGACATATAACGAATGACTTGTACATGATGTTGTTTCGCTCTATACATAAAGCATTGGCTATTTTTCGAATCCCCTCGACTCATGCAACATCGACAACTATCTAGGCGAGACTGCCACTTCAACTGCAGTACCTGAAGCAACGGTCAAGAAGCGTTAACGATACTCCGATGAGGTCTTGATGACTGATGACTGTCGACTCACCAATGTGCCGCAAGAATTGTTGGAAGTTCATGTGCAGATTGTCGGTCTCCGTGAGTTGATAGTCCTTGTTTAGCGCTTGCGCCGATTCCACTGATGGTGATCCATTAAATTTTGGAAGAGCAAGGTAGGATATTACGCACGGTCGTATCCAAATAGACTTCGTGTGTTAGGGGGATAAAATCTGCTGGCTTTACCGTCAGGCATCAATATCGAGGAGAGAGGATCGTTGAGGTTGCCCGTGCCGATGAAAGAGTTGTCCATCCTTGCTTGCCTTATTTTGATAGTTCAGCCCGAGATGACACCCTTGACCGAAACACCTACGAGTTCTCGAGAGATATTTTGACGCCTTCCAACTGGCGCCTGCTCTCGTTGACCTGCTCTTGCAAGCTCTGAGGCAAATGCTCCGTGATCTGCACATCGACCTGTTCTTTGACTTGCTTCGATATCTCGGCTCTAATCAGCGACGCCCAATCCGCTGATTTGCTTGCACTCCTTTCAATTTGAAGACGTCAGTCAGAATTCTACTTGTCGATTACAGCTCTTTGTCCTTGGCGAACCTTATCAACGCTGGAACTTCTTGCTGGATGGTAGCCTCAAACAAGCTCGGGAGGCTACCGACTTCTTTGTCCATCTTCTCCCCGTGGGCGTCAATTTCTTGGCTGATCGCTTGGATATCTTCGCTGGTTGTTCGCTACAAATTTAGTTAGCTGGAGAACATAGCATTTACCGGTTTCTATCTCACAGGCTGTACCGGGAGTTCGTTAAACTGGTCGGTATATTCCTGCACTACCGAGAAACCTTCGTTCCTTCGGGTCCAAACCAAGGCTGTCAGGCTTTACTCTACCCACATACGGAAGGCAATTTCGAGAAAATAACTCACAAATACGCCCAAGTTTCTGCCAGATCTATCATCGACTGTCTCATCATTTCCGCAGGATCGTCCTGAGAAACGAATTCGCCGGGCGGGGTTGTACGTGCGGTGGTTTGGCCCATTGCCATGCTTCCGTTTGTCGTGGTAGACATCAAGATTCGATTGACTACACATTCTCGAGGGTCTGAGTATAAATTGGATGAGATGCCCGTGCCTCGAGGTTGCCGCATGGCTGTCCGAGGGTCTGTTTCAATATTCACTGGACGCTGGCTCTGTCAAATAGGTAAATGAATTCTAAATACACTACATTTTTTGTAGATCGCGTTTTTAAGCATAGGTTTAGTCGTAGATACTAGTTACCATTTTGCAAGTTCCCCGAATAACTCGGACTGACGGTATGTGACTTGTGACACGATATTAGTCACGCATAGTCCGACACCGCACGACCACGAAACAAACACGAAGTTCCAAGCTCGAACTCATTTTCGAAGGTCCCCAAATCTCTTCTTCACCTACCTTCCCATGAATATCGAGATTGATTGTCTACGCGCGTCCGCAAATCGTCAAATTAAATTCCTACACGAGCTCTTCGCAGTCTATACCGTCAAGTTGGTCGCCCGAGCTACATAGGTTGCTAGTTTTACCGGGTCATCTGGTGCAGAGGAACGGGTACCGTTTAGTAGGAGTTCTATCGAATTTCTGCTCTTCATGAGACTGTTTTGGGGCACATAGTCTCTTGCCAACGTCTTTGGCAGGTGTGCGTTACCGTGAATATGCACAGAAAATATGCCTCACATCCTGTTCAAAGCCGCACCAGTGTTTTACCACCTCACACGCAACTGTCAACATACGGGACACAATATGTTGTGAATGCGACTTTCTCAAACTTGACGACATCGCCGCTTTTTCTTGTTGCTAAGCGTATTTTTGGATGGTGACGGGAACATACTGAAAGCCGCATTTCACAAGAGCGCTCACATATGGTCGCGTTGACGCTCGTTTGACAGATGACATCTTTTGGAGCAGGGGAGCAAGGGAAAATATGCGGTCGTTGACGATCCCCTACTTTCAGCCGCGGAAGAGCCTCGTGTAACGATGCTGAGAATGCATCTCTGGTCTCACTCTCCCAGAAACGACAGCGATGAACATTAATGTTGAACTGCGGTAGTACGGTGACAGGATGGCGTATCACGACACGCTCTTGCAACATCGACTTCGGGCCCTTCCCGTCTATCTTTGTGGCTGATTCTTGTCGACGGGCACTTGCTGCAGTTGACATGCCGCCTTCTTACCTGCGCGGTTTGCAGGCGAAGAGAACGTCAGGACCTTATGCAGTAAGCGTTCCTCCAGATTAGTACCGCCTATCTACGTACTAACGGGGGATTTTCAGGAAGGCCGCCCTTCCCCGACGTTCCGCGCCTCCAAGTTTTACGCTGACACAGATGTGGCAGCAGGCTCTCTGAAAGGAGAAAAGCCTTGCGTTGCAAGCCTATCTTGAGCCGCACAACCCAAGTCATTCTATATCAAATCAACAGAATCTAAAGTAAGACACAATCATCATCATAAAAATGTGTTGTTCTTTTCTTCTTACCTCAAGTTACAAGTTAGGCTATGTCTAAAAATGACTTCTTCAGACAGCTTTCAGCTAGTGCGTTTGTGTCTTGATGATTCAGACATGCCATTGCACCCGAAAGCGATGTGTTCTCACCGGAGGATGGCCTTCTTACAAACTGCCTCTCACTCTCTGGCATACCAAACTGATTTTGGCAGCACTTGCCGTCTCCTGGAAAGGCGTATTTGCCGTGTACGGCCTTCTGACCTTCCTTTCATCCGCGGAGTGCAATTTATCAGAATTGAAACAACGCGACCGTGTATTCTGATTATGCGATTTGCTGCAGCAGTTTATTGGGAGAGGGCATAGTAGGGGTTCACGAATCAGCGTCCTTCAATTGCGGAAGCGAATGGTGAAGGGCCAGACAGTTCAGACTCGTGTCTACGACGAACATCCTAGGAAACTTTGTTTTCTAATCTACTTTCCGCAGATCGATTACTGGGCGCTCTTTATCTGGCTAGTCTGCCTCTCGCACGAGCCTCATGCGAGCCCCACTTCACTCTCCCTTCACTGCTTGCGTATCACGTCCCAGGTGGCATACCACGGATTCTTCGAAAGTGATGTGCATTCTGATTGATTATCGCAAAATTACTGCATGCAATGCCTATTTGCTCACAGCCTGTCGCTATTCGATAACCAATAAACAAGGTAGACCCTAGAAGCATGCAATGGTACAATGAGGATCGTCGTTCTTACCCACTCACACTGCGTTATCCCCCCCTTCAGGTCTGTGCGATGCCGGGAACAATTCGCAGGGAAGGGACAATCGGGAAGTCCGATTCATGGCTTCGTGACGCGCCGTGGGCACATGGGGGCACATGCTACGCAAGTGCGTGCGCGTTGCACCTTGACGCGATCACGCCTCCGGCTGAGGTTGGTGCCCGGTCTCGGGGGAATCGCACTGCACTGAAGCGCCGCGGAAAGGTTGATCTCACATTGCAATGTTCTGCATCGCTTGTGAACACGACCCTGATTCGCCTCTTTCCTGGGTCTCCTTGCTGTGTTAAAATTTGGATATCGCAGTGCTTGCAGTGCTTGCGGTGCGTTGTGTGTTATATTTATATGTTCGAACTGACTTGGCGCTGCGCTGTGTCTTTCCATCCTCAATTGGCTGGGCGCCAGGCCACCGAATTTCCACGGCGTGTCTAACTTTCCAAGAAGTTCTTCAATCTTGGTTCGACCCCCATCTGCGCACCCCACCCACATCCAACCCAGGGGACAAAACGAGATCTCCTCTTTGCTGTGATTGACAGCGGGATAAACAACTCCATTGGCTTTACGTACTCGGATGCCACTGCGAACTTTCGAACTTACGAACCTCCCAACCCGAGCTTCGAACCAGGTCGGCTGGTGGTTCGCGTTCATGTTGGTTGATTAACGATTTCTGACACAGGGTCTCTCAGGAATATGTATGTATTTCGATTGCTTGGGTGCAGTTGACGGTGGGCTCTCGCGTTGTTCCCATGCAAGTAGGGGACTTCTGGATATTCTGTTGTCGGCACATTACTGCGGGAGCGATGGGTTAATATGTAGCCAGTGAACGTAAGGGTGTCTTTAATTCACCTATGTATATAGCGTCGCGGGTTTGCTCTCCACGAATCGAATGAAGCCGTCGCATGCGCATTTCTTTACAGTTAGCTCCAACTTGCGAAGCGAAGCTCACCAACAAACTTTCGTCGTCCCTTTCAGATTGTGAGATTGTGTTCAAAATAAAACATTTCCAAAAGTGGGTTGAATGAAGAAATGCCTTCTTTTCATTTCCATTTTCTTTCAAATTCTCATTCGCGGAGAGAATATGGTAGACACAATTAGCAGGTGTATGTACTATTGTAGGTATTCTTTGGGTATTATGTGGCTTTGAATTTGTAATCTACCAATGGGAGAGCGAGCAACTTATTGTGATCAAGAGAGTCGGATAGCAGGGTGGGGTGGGGGTTGTACATGAGAGATAGTGATATAGAGATTCAGAAAAGGGGAGAGGAAACGTCGAATACCACGCGAGGAAAATGATAATTAATGAAAGGCGATTGGCGAGAGGAACGGGTAAACACGATAATTGGAACACGGAGGGAAATTACAACTACAGGCCAATAATATAAAGCGGTCAGGTTCACTAAAACAACAACGGCAACAACACGCGCGCGCAAGATGAAACGAATGGGTAATAGGCAAGGCGCTAAAAAGAGGTAGGGCTGGGAAGAGGGGGACGAATGAAACGGCGAGGTTTCTTTGGGTAATTTGGGTTTGTTCGGCTCTCGAGATGAGAGCTCCCGCAGCGCACATGCAGCGAACGATGTGAGTGGCCGGGATGGCTAGCGTGGCTTTGCATGGGATAGGATCGGCGTGTCGTGATCGTTGCTAAAGATCAAGATGCCGCCGATGGCACAGGAAGATTGGGATTGGAATTGTGGAGAGTGGGTGCCGAACCAAGGGAACACAGGCAAGAATTAGCTATTCCCTACACGCACGCAGCTTGGAGCGGGGGGATATATTTGGCATGGCATTGGACAACAGAAGTATCATGGGCAGACAGCGCGGGGGATGAGATGGGAAAACGGAAACGGAACGAGAACGAGAACGAGGGAGGGGGAACGGGAAATGAAATTTTCGGCAAGATGGCACAAGATGGAAGGAAGATGGGATGAGGGTGGTGGGTGGGTAGGTGGTGACAATGCGGGTGAAGCTAATGCACGGGCTTCAGGGGATACTATTTGCGGACAAGAAACGAGAGAAAAAAAAAAAGGGAATGAATGAATGAATGAGTGAGTGAGCGAATTGTGGGCGAGCGAGTGGGTGAGTGGGTGAGTGAGTGAGTGATAGTGGAGTCTGTGATATGGCAAGTCCCAGATAGCATGCGGAATGACCGATTAGTGATGGGTGATGGCGAGGAAGTAAGGTAATAGAATGGACCCGACACGGGGCGCATATGTCATACAGTGAATTCGACAGGCGGAAGGAGATTGGCGGAAAATTCAAACATATGACAGAGAGACAAAGACTGTGCAGTATCAGTATCACAGAAAACGAAAGGATTTGTAGAAGTGTTGGTTGGTTGCTTGGGTAGGGCGATGGATGTGATGTGATGGTTCAAAACGCAGGGGGTGGAGGGGGGGATTTATGATTTATCTACTTAGGCGGAGCACAAGGCGCCGGGTAGATGGGATGGGTAAAAAGGGAGCTGCGACGGGGCCTGCACAATGCACAGGGTTTAGGATAACTTGAAATGACGGGGGCGGGGGACTCCAAGAAAAGAAACAAAAGAATAAGCGAGTGCCCAAAAACAATATAGGGTGGACGGACGGACGAACGGCTACGGACGGGCTGTTCGCTATGATCAGGATCTCTCCGCGGCAGCACTCAGAAAAAAAAAACCACAAGTACGCCGTCCGTCCGTCTAGCCACCAACTGTCGTATGCTGTCATGCGCCATGCACCGCGCCACCTAGATAGAATTTTTTTTTGGTTTGTCGCAGACACGCACACACGCCGCTTCGGACCACGCCAGCTACGACCTGGGGATGCATCAACACGCCTCCAACTGCTTACCG
>QFFD01002018.1:0-42520 GCA_003314615.1 Pholiota microspora
ATATGAAATTCGCGTAACATAAAAGGAAACATACCGCGCGCACGTACTCGCAGCGCGTTTGTAATTCATACATTTGGAATCCGGGATTCCAACAATTGATATAGATACTGATACTGAGGACTAGTAGTAGTCTTTTAAAATGTGCGCCTTGAGTGCTAAAAATGTTCTAAATATAGTACAAAGCCCGGGCTTGAGCCCAAGCCAGGCCGGGCCAAGCCCTATACACGGCTTAGGGCCTGGCCTGGGATTTGGTGAGGCCCGAGCCTGGTAAGCCAGAAGCCCGGGCTTTCGTGCAAAGCCCGAGCCCGCACATCACTAATCTGGGCTACTTAATCAATGGACTACTGCTAATAGTGCAAAAGAGAAGAACAAGCTCGACTCCAAAATCACCGGTAAACTCCAGTCGTTGTGTGCCGCTATCAGTAAAAGACGTAAAAGTGTCTCATTACCAATGAATCTCGATCAGATGCAATTCAGAGGCACACTACATTGCGAGGCCGTTCTTACCAGCCTGCTCGATCATGACACGAGGAACACCATGGCTAAAGACAACAAATATACAGAGATATTGGAAGCTACAAAGGTGAATTATTTGCTCTCTAACTTGCTTTTGTCATCCTCATTATTATGATAATATTAATAGGGTTTTGGACGAATTATTGGAGTATCAAAACGTTGCTGCCCGGCATGTCAAAAATTCCTTTTGCTGTTATCAAGTAATGGAAAGCCATTCATTGTACGAGGCTCTCACACTACCATTTCAGCGTGCACCCTACCAATGTGGGCTCCGGAGCACATTGTGGATTCGATGAATCGGCATTTCGGAGGTCTGGTGAAAGATGAGCTTTCTAAGGTCGTGCAGACACTTCAATCCAAGGATCGTGCTTCATCCATGGGTTCACAAAGGCTTGACAGTACTGAAGGGCAGACTTGGGCCAAAGATTTCAGTAACTCCATCTACTCCGATGCTGCCAGTAGCTTTGATACCTGGGACACCTAACCTGCCCCATGTATTGAATTCAAAGGTCTCCCCTTCCTGACTGAACACCTTGGTATTTCACCTGTTGGACACATTTTTCATTCTATGTCTCAGACTGTTGCACTTCTATCCACATGATGCCTGTTATCATTATTTATCATTCCTCGCAATGTAATTTTCTATACAAAAATATATATGTGTTTTGTTTCCATGTATTGACGACGCGACGATGATATCTAACACCCCGCGTAGGCCTTTGATACGCATAGGCCGCTGCAAAGCGAAGATATGCTTCGAACGAGTAGATCTGCTGGTCTTCGTGTTTCTTTATCGATTCAACGATGCAGCGGACGACCTCCATGCCGTCGGTATTCGACGGTACAGGACAATTTTCTACCGCAACCCGTCAGAGCGTTATGTTCCCGACGAGCTCGTAAACCGCGTAACCAATAGCGCACCATAATCCCAGAAGATAGCAATGCTTTGTGCTGCTGAGGGTCCCTGAGCCGGCGCATCATAGGACATGCCACTTAGTAGATGAATTGACTGTTATATATGATGTGGTAGATTGGAAAGGTTGCGAGCAGGAGTCCAAGTCATTGACGGCAATAACACGGGCCTAAGTAAGGCCTTCGAGCTTTGCTATTCGAATTGCGAGGAAGCTATTTCATACGAGTGATGCCAGCCTCCCTGGATCTGTAGAGCTTTCTTAGTAGGGTGAGCATTGTACTTTCAACAGGTAGATCTAGTGATTTTCCGATATATAGCCGACATGGGCCAATCAAGAATAACGTGAACGGTTGTATTCAACATAAGAAAAATCGAACAGCGAGTGAAAGCAAAACAAAATAGAATGAGTGAGTAGAGCTACAATGCAGGGCTGGTGGATGTACGTTAGGAGTTGGAATGAGTTAGATGCCAACGAAGGAACGAATAGAATGCAAGAAACGAGTGATTCAAGGTAGGTATGCGAAAAAAGTTAATAACTTATAGACTCTTGAGCCTTTGACAAAATTGACAAGATAGTACAATGTCCTGATCCATTAAGAAGCTGGGTTGGGCAGAGGAGCTGTTGAATGACTGTCTGTTGGGACACCCTGATGAATACAATGAGCGCATGGCATACGGAAGTCCCATATGGAATACGTACTGTTGACCGACAAGCAGGGCAGTTGTTCCTGCCTTTTTGTAACCATTCGTCAACACAGTTTCGGTGGAAGGCATGCCGACAAGACATGACCCGGATAGGATCTTCGGGCTCATAGTCATCGAGGCAGATTAGACACTGTAAAATCGTACTTGTTATTGGTAAACCAGGACGGGTAGTCAAAGAACACATACTCTGTCCAAGCAATTGGATGAAACTTTCCCTTCCTCCTCGTATTGCGGTAATTCGGAGGCCTTGATGATTTCTAATCCTGATTTCGCAATGTCATCTTTGGACACTGTCGGTGGCTTGACCTGTCCCAATAAATCGGCCAGTTCACTACATGATGAAATGAGTATCAGGCAGACAACTTTGTCCAGGATTGGATATAACTTACAGCAAAGCCTCAAATGAATCTAAAATATTGGGGCCGCCAGTGACAATGTTATGGTCAGGTGGGTAATATCCTAAGCGGAGATGTCAGCTTTAGGTGAGGTTGCTTATTGATCAAACATACCACCTATGACATAAATCAAGAAGGTCCTACTCCCAGGTGGAATACCAGCGGTCTCTGCGTCCGGAAGAGCTTCTACATTTCGTCTGCCCGGGCGCAGATTACGGATAGCGTTTGCAGCTCGAGATTGCCAACCTCTCCCTCTTCCTAGCCTCGATGGCCCATCCATGCCATGACCTCCTAATCCAGTGTTATGCTGATTTCCCCAGCCATCCAGATCATCATCGTCATCATTGATCATGTCAGGATTCGGTTGGGCGAAGAAATCAACGCCTTCCTCATCACCCTGCGGTGGCAGGTCTGGTCGCCAATCAGAATTAACGGATTGAAGGCCCACGACAATGACAGGTACAACAGATTGTGCATTTGGTTGAGGCGGCAGTGTATTGTTTGTTGAGAAGGGTAACGGTATCGACTCAGTCGGCCCAACAGATGAAGGTTCAGATGAGCCTGCGTTTATGGGAGAGGTAGAAGCTGAGCTACTAGGCATTCTTGGACCTGGCAATTCATGATGTGGAGAAACGATAGGTGGAAACCTATACAGTCTCCACCAATTTATGCGCCCTGAAGCGTCAATGCGACCAGTTCCAGAATTATGACCTTGTTGGGTATGCGTATGCTGGGCATGGTGAGAACTTTGTTCAGCGGACTGATAATCTAGGGCATTTTTTAGGTTCAAAGCTATAGATTTATCGAAGCGGATTGCTTACCGTCATCTTCATATTCATCGTCACCATGTTCTTCATCAAACTCAGAGTCTGAGTCAGTAATATCGCGCGAGAAATTGGTGTCGACATATTCCTGATCTCTATAGTAAAGAGAATCTGATATGTCAGATGGCACCGTGCTACTGTTTCGAGGGGTGCGATTATTTGCAGGAATTGCACCGCTGTTATGAGAAGTACCTGGTGAGACCCAAGGAACGGGAGTCGAAGAACTCGGTACGGGAACAGCTTCATTTGGTGAACTGAGAGATGAATGTTCAGGGTGGGGGTGAGCTTGGGCTGAGCTTGGTGGTCCCTGCGTATCAGGTTCGTTGGCAGGCTGTGTAAGTGCAGTTCGCAGATCGATTTGTAGGTCCACCAAAAACCTTTCGAAGCTCCCTTCAGGGGGCAAAATTGTGCCAGATGCTTCAGGTACCGCTGGCCGGTGGAGAGGATTCTCCGCGACTTCTGGTAAATGGGCACCTTCCAAAATGGTGTTCCCACCAGTGGCCTCGCGATCCGTAACCCCGTTTATAGGACTGGATCCTGGGGCAAGTCCGCCCAACCCATTCAACCCTAATCCGATGTTGAAAGCCCGCGCCATTTCAGCTAGCATGAGTTCCCTTGTATCGGTCGGAGAATTTAATCCGATTCCATCGGCATTAGGGGAGCTGTAGGCAGAGTCCAAATCATCATCGTCTTGTTCGTTATTAACGTCATCTACTGGAGAGGTTGACGGACGTAGCCCTAGACGCTCCCTGATTGTTCCCCAAGCTTGACGCATACGCTCTGATCGACCTGTAGCGGATACATCTGGCAGAGTAGCAGTCGGAAGAGTTGGACCCATGTAAGAAGGTAAGGTGGGCATGGATGCATTGTGTGTGTGATTTGGTATGTAAGGAGGGGAACCAGGCAAAGGGGGCGCCAAACCAGATGATAAGATAGGTTCCGACGAGCCCGTGAGCAAGGACGCCGCAGTTGCTGCTGCGGCAACACTGACAAGACATGAATAGGGAAATAAGATACTACGTCCGGAAAGTATATTAGAAGTACAGACCTTAACAGCGTGCCCAAGACATCGATGCTGCTAGATGAGATAGCAGTACTTTGGTTTTCGCCCTGAGGTGGCACCTGGTCCGACGCAGGCAGAGGCTCCTCAGAAATGTCTCCAGAATCGTTGATATTCGGAGTCGTGATTGCAGTATGTGCTGAATCGGCTGACGAAACTGGAGAATCTAGAGAATCTGGCCCCAAAAGGTATGGGGAGTCTCCTTCAAAGACAGTGGTTTCCGTTGTAAAAGGTGTTTCGTTGATTGTAGTTGATACGGGACGTGATGATGATCGAGGCCTGAGGAGGGCCGATAATCTGTTTCGAGTGCGGCGTGGATATTGGTCAGGGCCAACGTTCGATTCTGAGCCAAGTTGTGGCAGTGGTAGATTTTCAGATGAGGAAGAAATGGTCCTTGTGGGGCGTGTAACATCGGTAGTATGCACGATGCCCTGAACGACAACTAATGTTCCTGGTGGTGGAAATTGTCTTGCTAATGAGGCTGGACGCTGAGCCTGAATCTGTTCAGCAGTCGCTTGGTGCTGCTCAAGAAGTGGTGGAGTGGGCAGTTCGAAGGAAACTGGATGTATTTCATGACTCGAAGAGTTTGTAGGATGGCCCGGAGGAGTAAGCTCATGCGTTACATCAAAACTGTGTACGGATGGATCCACGACAGGCGGTGTGATGGAGAGCAGATCCATGGGCATGTGAGTAGATTCAGACTCGAGAGAAGAGATGGGATACACTATTTGAGTTTCGTCACAAGGAGTAGTCATGGCGTTACGCTGTACCTCGTCCTCTTCTGTGGGAGAGCTGATCTCTTTCTGTTTTCCTTTGTCTAATGGATAGGGTGATATAGTAGACGGCCCAGCAGTAGATGAAGAGCTTCCCGATGATGAGCCTGGATGGGATTCCTCGTGCTGTGGCACCGAATCATGTTCAGCCTTGGACCAGCGCCTAGAATTACGCCATGGGCGTCTCAAGTCCCCCGGAGTCGACGCAAAGCTATTGAGTCGGTTGCGAATATTAGAAGGAGTGACTAGCTTAAGAATGTTTTTCCGAACTGAAGATCGCCGCGATTGTTGGGGGTTAGAGGTATCCGCGCCTGCGTCGACAGGGGAGCTAGGTAGAAGCTCGGTACTGGCCCCAGGGGCGGGCGATGCTGTTGCTGAGTTGGCTGCTGCATGCTGCGCGGACTGAATCTGTGGTCTGGAGTTGGTTTGTCCCATGAAAACGAGTAAGAAGGAAATAAAGGGAATGTAAACTTGAGAGTTGCGGGGAAGGGCTCGACGGTGCTGAAGGAAGGATGATGGTAATACAAAGATCCTACAAGAATTGTGATCAGCCTCAATGAAATGACCAGCAGAAACAAGGTTTTCGATGCAGGGAAAGCGGTCTCGGAAGTGAAGATGGTGGTATGGAACGAAGTCGAGTCCACTGTTGTGGACGATGAGTAACTGAGGTCCAGGGACCGAACACATCGCCTGTCACTCTCGTGACACGTGACTGTGACTACTTGTCTACGTATTACCAGTGCTTGTCCATCTCCGTTGACTTCGTCTGCGGCCGTGTTCTATTGCACACCGTAATCAAGTCTGGAACGCGACCGTGTATAGTCTCCAGTTATGGAAGCCATCCAAAAAGCTACCCGTCGACTCGAAAGTATATCAAAGACTGCACGCTCAGGGAAAGGCGTAGAAGACGCGCTAATCCAGTTATCCTCAACCATCAGATTGCTCGTGAGATATTATGGCACGCATATAATCCTATCTCTGAAAATTTACACAGGAACAACGGTCTATATCTACAAGTACCTTTGCAATACTTGCTGAAAATCTGCGAGGAAGACTGCTGCCTCTCTATCGTGTCTCGTTACCACTCACAGTTGACTACGCAGTCGCTGTACTTCGATTTATTCATAGCAACAAACTTGTGCATACCCTGCCCAACTTGCCAGATCCATGGGAATCTCTCCTCATATCGCTTTTGTCGGGGCTTTTGGTGTGTCCGCCGCTATTTTGAGGTTTCGGAATCTGAATGTATGTACAGGATGTCTTGGATGAGAATCCGAACAGTGAGTAGCACAGGACATAATCATAGTTACTTGGGAGCTTAGTGTGTCTAGCAGATAAAACCCGCGAAATGCTTGCCCGCGCATTTTATCCCGTCCTGTGTCCACTCTATTTCGCTCCAAAGCCCGCATCGCCTTTGACTTACAACGGAGAACTGTTATCTATGGTCAGTCCGAAAGATTTGAACGCATATATGTACTTATGGTCTGGAATCTTGCAGGTATACCAGATCTTAACGGCCACAGTTACATCGCATCCACGTAATGCTGCGACACTGCGAGAACATGCACAGTAAGAAAATAATACTGCCTATCTCTGCAATGTTTACAACAGGTTACACTTCTAGAACATGTTTTGGTTTCACTATTCTGCAGACAAAAGGTATGTTGAAAAATAATCGGGAGATGAATTGTTTGTTTAACATTTTTGAAGACTTTCTAACGCTGGAATCTCTTCTGGACTTGTTTGGTAGCTTGATACCATCTTCGAAGGGCGGCAGAGGCAAAAGGACTGCATTTATCAAGGACATCTTCGCCATTTCGATCTTCAAAGATACTGGCAACCGAATCCGTCGCCTATTAGAAGATATTTCCAATCCTGATTGGAGTGTAACCTCGGAGAAAATCCTGAGTGTCCTAGCGGAACATGATATATCATTGTGGGTTATCTCGATAATTTAACGGCATATTCTTATCTCTCTCTCTCTCTCTCAGTCCTCAGCCATTCAAAGCATCGGGACTTTTGCTAGATGATAAACTTATGGACTCTTTTTCTCCTTTCTACGTTGACAAGAAACAATTTATCATCAACATTGACAAGGCACGTATCAATTTGCAAAGACTATCTGCACGTTTTCTCATCATACCGTCAAATACAGGATGGGAGCATAGAGACACTTTCCATACCCTATTCGATTACTAAGAGTATCCTTGTGTCAACATCCACAACAGATACCGTCGAGATCATTCTTCAGCTCACCAAATCACCCATGCTCGGAAACCAACCCGTACTAATATCTTCCAAAGAAAACTTGACAATTTCTTGGAAGGTGAAGAAACCGGTTCTGCCTGGTTTAGAGAAAGCCCTCAAGAGTCGCGACATGGTACGTCTCTCAACACCCCGACGCATAGCACATATTGATGAAGTACGGGCCTCAAGAGCATAGAAAAGCCAGGTCACAACAAATTATCGAAAGTGAAGCCGATTGAATTCGGGTTTCATTATAACAAAGAAGATTCACAGACTCTTACGAAGGTATTGACGATCTTGCAACCCTTCACATAGTTTCTCACACATTACTTCATAGAAAAGACTTGAGCAACTATCACAATGTAAGTATATAAAATGTCTGCCCTTGTCAATGCTGCTCACAAATATTGTAGCTTGGGCAATTCCTGCCTCGCCTAAAAATGGCAGCGAGAGGGAAACATTTGAGCCTGAAACGTCGCCGCTTTTGCCTGTATCTGTTAAGGAGACGTCCAGGATGTCGAACGATACAGCAAACTTCAAGCAAACAGAAGCTGCCACCACAGACCGGACAACGTCATCTAGCATACACCCAAGCCTTGGGAACCAATCACCTCAACCTGAAGCCGTTTCTCCAGAAAGACTCATCCGTTCTCTCCATGTTGCCATCGAACATATGTCAGATGAAGACGAAGCACAATTCTTACCCAACAAATTTAAGAAACGGCTTGTCATTGTATCTGACGACGAAGGTTCAGTTGACGACGATTCCAAGTTCACAAATACGTTTGATACCAATTCTCTGATGGATATGTTTCTTGACCAACGTTCGACTCCATCTGTGACCACGCTAATCAAACCTTCTAAGTTAAAGAATGCCCCCGTCAAGACTTCGAAGTTTCGTTTGCCCCTCCCCTGTGCTTCATCGTACATTATAGACCTCGATGATAGCAAGGAAATATCACGGCTCCCCAAACACAGGCTTCAAGAAGAATCAAGTCCCATATCCGCACGGCCTCATAAGCGCGTCAAATACAGTCGAAAAGGACGAGTGTCCTCGCCGACACTCCCTCGCACCGAGAAAATTGATTTTGAAGAAATTCCCAAACCACAAGTCAAGAATGCACCAGAATCATCGACAAAGACCAAGGCTTTGGGAATGAAAGACAGGAAGGGGAAAGCTCAAATCAAATCAAAGGCTCTCTCTAAGGAGAAAAAATTTGCCAAAATACAGCTAGTAAATCAGGACAAGGCGCACGAGAATGACATACAGCCTCCCAAGGAGTCGGTCTTCAGTGATCCGACGATATCTTCGGTAAGATTTTGCTAATTCTTGCGACGACTACTTACTGAAAGTTATATTGCTCGTAGCCCGTCGAGGAGGTAGTCGATGAATATGTGAAAATGTCTCCAAGACGCTCATTACGAGCTTCGACCCTACGCTCTCATATTAAAGAACCGCCGACGAAGAGTACTGCACGTTCGGTTGGTTACAAAAAGCCGAAAAGAGCACCTTGGGAGGACGAGGATTTTATCGAGAAGGCTAAATTGCCAGACGCATTGATTGCCACATCCGACCCATTCGATCTTCCTTCTGTTGCAGAAGCGAAAGAGCAGAATCTGGCTACCGATTTGTCTTTGGAAAATGTACAGTCAAATCAATCTGATTCTATGGATAACCAAGATTTCTACGAAGTGCCGAAAGTACCCGAAGTAGGAGTCGCTCGGTGTATCTACGGAGCGATGAGTTATTGACTTAGCCTTTTCCCGTATTCAGGGACCTCGACAACTTCCAAACCTCATGTCTTCACCTCTCCCAGCAAGCAAAGCTATCATGATTGACTTAACAATCGACAGTCCTCTTGTCCCAAAGAGGGCCCCATCCGAATGCGTTTGCAAGGCCCATCCAGCACCAGATCGTATAACGACCGAAACAAACGATAACCGCAATAAAACGCCTGTACAACACTCGCCTGTGAAGATCAAGATACCAGCGAGAACTCTATCGCAGGCAGTCAAGGTGGAAGAACACAAAACAGAAACATCAGTCCCTCTACCTGCGCCGAAGCTGAAGATTGAAAGCCAGAAAATTATAAATGAGCCGTTGGCCCTGCAGGATGAAAACGAACGGCCCATCGTCAATATCGCGTTACCGCATTCTGAACCCGTACGAAAATTGAATAAAAAAAATGCTGCGCCCGTCACTTTCGACACGAACGGTCAGTTGGCCAACAATCGTCACCTTGTGATGTCGACTTATCTTCTGTATTCTAGATTGGGAGCACCACAGGCGTGACAACATGGGATATAATGTAACAAGGCAAACTCAAAACAAGATCGCACTAGACCCCATGAAGAAAATACTTGAAGTAGGATCCAACTTGGCTGTCCCGATGCATGCAACTGACCACTCTGTAGGTCGTTCAGCAAATAAATGAGGTTGGTGGGCAGAATGCCAGAACATGAAGATTGACCTAATACCTTCTCAGGTCATTGTCCACAACATCGAAAATCGTTTCGAAAAGGTAACGGAACATCTGAGTGCTGGTCAACGAGCAATTCTAGAAGCCACGGCAAATAATCTACAGGAAATGCATCACGAGAGGTTACTATCATTGAACGCGTCTAACATCTATGCTGATCCTTTGTTTATGTTGCTTGTCTCCCTAGCATTCAGCATTTTGACGATATGGTTGATCTAGAAGGAGAATATGCCGCTCATTGCGATGTCGTGACCTCTGGTACCCAGGATTACATCAAATCAAGCGAACAACTTGTTCAGTGCTTCAAGGACATATGCCTCGACCGCAGCTGCCGGAGCCTCTCGAAAAAGCTTCCCCTTACTCTGTTCCCCAAAATTCCCGCTATCATAATGACCTCTTCTGTCAAGCTCTAGTTGCTCTTTTCTTGCTCTGCACCTCTTCGCTGAACTTGTCTTCGAGTACTTTCTCAAGCTGAGGCTGTCTTTCTACTATGATACTAGTGCACTCGGACAGCTACAATATCAGATGCCCAATCGGCTATCTGAACGAATAATCTCTGCTTTCTTTGAGACTGGAGCTCGCTCTTCTACTGCTATTCTCTTCGAAAGCAATCGCTTTATGCTTATCAGGTTATCGATGATAGAAACTTTCTCGGCAGCCTGCTCTGTGCTTATTCCATGTAGAGCTTACTTGCCCTTTCTGAATGTAACCCAAACTGCGCCATGCTAAATTTCATCCTTCTTCTGTATACGCAACCCTCGTCATGAGTTGAGAACGAATCAAGGCTGCAACCTACGTCCCCGTTCGCTTGGCCGACTACGTCTCCCGTTCACAGCAATATTCAACTATCGACCGTCAAGGACATGGACCTTGAAACCCTCAAGGCAACACCAGTCCGGAGAACTGCAAGCGTTTTGAAAACGGAATAAGCGATGGTGGATAGCAGAAGAGCCGTTCCATTTTTTGTCTTCAGTCTTGTTAACTTTTTGTGTGAGTGTCTCTTTGCTCTGACCTCGTCCCCATTCTCATTCAAGCTTCGAACATGAGATTACAATGTCAGCCCTCAACCACTAAGCGCTCATCTGAATGCGTAAGTGAGATGCTAATTTGTATGTGTTCATTGTCAATATTGACTTGGTTGTGGGAGGTTGTAGTTGATAGAGATGTTATATCATTGATGCTCCCATATGTTCGTCGCACGTCAAACGTCAATTGATGTTGAATCATGGAGGAGTCAGAGAAGGGTAAGCCAAAAAGTTCCAACACTACTCAACTTTTCACTGTAAGCTATACTTAGGAATATTGGTATCAGGGAAATTAAATGAATTCCATCAGCAAGTGACCACATGAAAGGAGTTCTGACTGATAGAAAAAATCGACGAGTCAGACCAGCAAAGGAGCCGTAGAAAAAGAAAGCTAAATGACTACGAGGCAGAGGAAGCAGACTAGAAAAGGGGAAAGCCAAAGTCCGCAGTAGAAAAAGATAAGATAGTGCGTCCACAGATAAGATCCCGAACGTGGGCTTTCAGATTTTTAGGATCTGAACAGTATAAAAATAGTTTGACGAATTATGTTTGGTAGCTTTGGGAAGTACGAATTCAAGCAGAATTGGATGAATTTATTAACCGTCGATTAGGTTGCATTCGGCAAGCCCGATTGAACTCAGGAAGTTATCTCTGACCGCAGGTTCCAGAGGAATTGACGACAACTTAGAACACTTCGAAGCGCTGGTGCGGGATGAGAAAAAACTTACAAACTTGGACTGTGTATAATTCAGCGGAGCCTGTGACCGCTGGCATGTCGTCTTGTCTCCTACGCGTTCGAAAACGCGCTGCTCCATTCTTTTCTCGAGATATATATTCTTGGTGTACACACGCAAGTATACTACGCGTCCATGCGTCGTCCAAAATTACCAACGAGGGCACCAGGAGACACATAAGTCATCAAAAGACACCATGTGCTCTATACTCTCAAGTCATTCAAAAGCCGAGATGGGAACCGCTGAGGCACTTTAAAACACAAGCCGCTAGTTCCCGTGTTCGCAATTCCCAAAGTCTCTCTTCTGCTTTGCTCTCATCTATCGGATCTATACCATCGAATACTCTCAACGTCGTCTCAATGTCGACGTCTACAGCCCCAACCGTTGAAGATCCATACCGTCTACCAACTAACGTCAAACCTACCCATTACGATATCACTATCAAGACCGATCTTGAAGCACACACATTCCAAGGCTTCGTCAAAGTGAGGTGTGTAGCATACATTACCCTACCTCAACCACATTCTCACAAACCCTTTTCAGCCTCGATGTCAAGAAGGATACCTCTACTATCGTGTTGAACACATCAGACTTGGAACTCGGGAAAGCGTACGCATCTGTATTGACTTCACTTGCATATGCACATCTAACATTGGGCTCAGTTCTCTCTACTCTGATGCCCTGAAATCCGAACAAACGGCCACATTCGCTTCTTTCGAAAAGTCTCAGGAACGAACCACTTATCAGTTATCGGACACTCTCCCGGCGGGATCCAAGGCATGGCTGAAGATTGCCTTCGCAGGGAAGCTCACTGGAAGCATGACGGGATACTATCGATCCTCTTGGGAACATGAGGGCAAGACCAAGTACTATGCTCTTACTCAATTTGAGGTGCGTCTCAAAATTTGGTCGTTTCGCAAGACGTAGAATCTCAAAATCACCTACCAGCCAACTGCTGCTAGACGTGCATTCCCTTGCTGGGATGAACCCCTGCTCAAAGCAACGTTCGCCATTACTTTGATCTCTCGCTCAGACACTGTCAGCTTGAGCAACATGCCTGCTATCACAGAGGAGACCCTTGTGCAAGGCGCGAACATTCCTGCAGATCTGACCGACATTGTTGCGACTACTCAGAACGAGAAGTGGAAGATCACGAATTATGAAACGACTCCACCAATGTCAACCTATATTGTCGCGTTTGCGAACGGTCACTTCGAGTACCTTGAAAAGTCTGTTGTTATGCCATTGAGCGGAAAGACCATCCCTCTACGCATCTACAGTAAGCTTCCGATCCTTACTGAAATGCTTTTTCATCATTGACTCTGTTTCCAGCTACTTCCGATGTCATTCATCAAGCACAATTCGCTCTCGACGTCAAGGCGGCTGTTTTGCCTCTTTACGAGAAGATTTTCGATGTCGAATACCCTCTCCCTAAACTTGACACTCTAGTCGTGAGTATCTTTTTTTACAGATCTTCAAAATTGTCTGACCATACCCAAGGCCAGCGATTTCGATGCTGGAGCAATGGAAAATTGGGGCCTGATCACGGGCAGATTGAGCGTCTTCCTCATGGATCCTTCTCGTGCCAATCTTCAAGTTAAGCAGCGTGTTGCTTCTGTTCAAAGCCATGAAGTAGCCCACATGTGGTTTGTAACCTTTCAATTTGACCTGTGTTGGAATCAGTCTCACACTCATTGATAGGTTCGGAAACATCACGACCATGGAATGGTGGAACTATTTGTATTTGAATGAAGGTAAGCTTCATACTCTGCTAAATGTAGTCTTCATCTAACATATATGCAGGCTTTGCTACATTGGTATGCAGAAGCATCTTCTGGATTTTCGTGTACTCATAATTGTTATATGCTAGATGGGCGAGGTCATCATACCAAACAAGTAAGTCAAACTATCCTTCAATTATTCCCTGAATCTCAGTCAAATTTCTTGCCAGAGTCTTCCCTGAATGGCGTGTCACTTCCCAGTTCATCACCGAACATCTGGATCAAGCATTGGCTCTAGATGCCAAACTCTCATCTCACCCTATTGAAGTGGAGTGCCCGGATGCGAACCATATTAACCAGGTCCGAATGCAATCCAAAATCTACTAGAGAAAATGACTGACTCGATAATACAGATCTTTGATTCATTATCATACTCTAAGGCAGCCTCAGGTACGTTTTCCCAATTAGCATCCGCCCATTCAATAATTAAATGAGCTTGCACCAGTTCTTCGCATGCTTTCCAACTACGTTGGAGAGGAGAAGTTCCTGCGCGGTGTTTCGCTCTACCTGAAGAAGAAATTGTACGCGAACAGCGTCACCCATGATCTCTGGGAAGGTATCAGCACTGCGACCGGCGTCAATATCACGCAGCTTATGGAGAATTGGATCACGAAGATCGGTTATCCCGTGCTCACTGTCACTGAGAACGAGAAAGGTATTCATGTTCGCCAGGACCGATTCTTGGAGACTGGGCCTGCTGATCCCAAGGATAATGAGACGATCTGGTGCGTCCTTCATATCTGGATAGAGCTGCTCTGTCGATTGCTAATTCATGGATCAGGAATATTCCGTTGAGCCTTTTGTCGACTAAGGACGGCAAGTCTTATATTGACACGACGGCAATCCTCGAGGCGCGTGAAACGACTATCGCCATTGACACTAGCAAGCCTTACAAGTTGAACGCTGATACTACCGGTGTTTGTAGGTACCCATCTTCATTCCTGAGCGCATATATTCATCGATTTTGTAGTCCGCGTGCTCTACACTCCCGAGCGCTTGTCCAAGATCGCCGCTGAAGCTGCAAAAGAGAAGTCTGCATTCTCTGTGGATGATCGTATGGGATTGGCCCAGGATGCGTTCGCGTTGTCCAAGGCTGGATTCGCCAAGCTGAGCAGCGCGTTGACGCTTGTCGACCACTGGAAGCACGAGAAAGAACGTACGTGCTTGATCTTTACCATCGACGGGTTTATCGAGCTGAGGCATGTGTTTGCGTAGACTTGGTGTGGCAGGTTATTGGTAACAGTCTTGGGCAGTTGCTTTCCGTGTGGTGGGAGCATCCCGAGATTGTGGACAAGCTCAATGCGTTCCGTCGCGTAAGTCGTTTCTAGCCACGGACTACGCTAATTGCGAAGTTCTTGTTATTAAGACGAGGCTAACGACGTTGGTTGAAATCTTAGGATCTGTTCGTGCCTTTGGTCAACAAACTGGGCTACGAATACTCCGACAAGGACTCGGTCGATACTTCGCTACTACGCACGCTTGCGATCGATCAGGCTGCGGGCGCAGGTGATGAAGGGTACGTTGTTCTGTTCATCCACAATGATTTGGGGCGAAATTATTAACCTTGGCTCTAGTGTTCTCAAGGAGCTGCAAAGCCGTTTCAAGTACTACATCGAGACTGGCGACGATTCGAAGATTCCCTCTGATATTCAACGTACTGTTTTCGGCATTGTGTGTATTTTCTTCTTTTTCTTCATTGGATGGGGAGATCTGACCCGTTGTTGTCGTTGGTGTACAGGCGGTGAAGTACGGAGGTCGCGCCGAATACGACGCGATGATTAAGATTCACGACAAGCCGAAGACACCGTCTGAGAAGACCGCTGCTATGTGAGTTCCTGGAAATTTCTGACGAAAACACGATGACAGAAGCTGGGTAATGGTAGCCGTGGGCTGTGTTCGTCACAGGATTTGGCTCTGCTTGAAGAAACTACCAAGTTTATCTCGACCAAAGCGCGAGACCAGGATATTTTATACTTTTTCGCGTTCCTGGCTAGTAACTTCAAGGGCCGCAGGCTGTTGACAAAATATTTGCAAGACGAATACGATGCGGTATGTGTCACTTGAAAATTCGGAGGCCTGGACCTGATGAGATGGTGATTTATAGCTGTACAAGCGACTCGAGGCAAACTTCCAGCTGGGTTCGCTCGTGAAGGTGAGTGGCGGCGGCAGGTGGCGGAGTATGCAGCGAACTGATACGGAACTAGTACTCGACGGAGTATTATTCGACCAAGAAGGACTATGCGGCGATTGAGGCGTACTTCAAGGTTAGCGCGGTACGGGCGGATGATGTCCCCCCACTGACACATATGATTTACAGGGTAAGGACACATCTAAATACAATCAGGCGTTGGCGCAGTCTCTGGACAGCGTGCGCGCGCGGAGTGCGTATGTCGAGGTGCGTAGAGCGGGAATGGGTGTGCGCGTGCATGGCTGACTGACAATGTTTAGCGCTCGACGGCGGACCTCGGGGCGTGGCTTGCTGGGCGGCAGTAAATAGTCTGTGTTAGTTGTATAAAATGCAATTGAAGTGCTGTGGGAAAGTTACGTCAGCAGGTGAAGAGTCGTCGCGGCGTATGGGGGACGGTAGATTTCTGAAAATGCCAGCATTTGATCCTGTGCGCGATGCTGTCCTCAATTCGCCGCTGGAACGGTCGCCCACGCTGCACCGCCGCGCAACGCATCTCTCCGTCCTCCTCAACGCCCCAGACAGCCCGCCCCACCGCACAGACGACGCTCTCGCTGCCCTCGACCCCATTCGCCGCGTCTCCATGGACATAAACCACATCTCCCCACCCACATCCACGCGCCACTCTCCCCGCCCTTCCTCCTCTGCCTCTCTCCCTCCCCGCTCCACAGCCTCGCCCGCAATTCCCCCACCGCCTGCCGCCATCCCCTACAACCCCACCAAGCGCATCACCCAGCCAACCTCCGTGCTCGTTCCGCTCTCCAAGGCCGAGATCGAGCAGTTTCGCGACTACCGCGGAGAAGGAGTTGCTCGTCTCACTGGAAAGCGCAAGCGCGCCCGCAGCGATGAGCCCGAACTTATTGAGAGGCGCCCAGAGAAGCGTCATGCAGGCGACGTTGGCGTCGTTGTGCAGCATTGCAAGTACCCGTTCCATGCTCCCTGCAGCCCTTTGATCTAACCTGAGACGCTCTGTAGACAATTCGCGGCCTGATGTTGGCGTTGTGCAGCGCCTCGAGTCCCCCATCATTGGCCTCAAAAACTTTAACAACTGGGTCAAGTCTGTGCTTATCACCCGTTTTGGCCATCCTGCCCTTCAGCGGAGTCAGGTCTCAGGCTCGCTATCTGGCTCAGGACATCCGCGCATGGGTCGTGGCAAGGTGCTGGACATGGGCTGTGGCAAGGGAGGGGACATGACCAAGTGGTCCAAGGCCCGCGTCAAGGAGCTCATTGGTGCAGATATCGCTGCTGTGTCCATAGAACAAGCAAGGGGCCGATGGAACTCGCTCAATCAGCCGCGCTTTGATGCTACGTTTGCTGCGATAGACTGCTACACACAGCCTCTCACCAAAGGGTTTGCACCTGCACGGCTGGCCCAGCCTTTCGACGTGGTCTCCATGCAGTTCTGCATGCATTACGCCTTTGAGACGGTCCAGAAGGCTCGCTGTATGCTCGACAATGTCAGCCGGTATCTTCGTCCTGGAGGGGTATTCATCGGCACGATTCCTAATGCTGATCTTCTACTGTTCGTTTTTTATTTGTTTCGTTAACAACTTTGGTTCCTGATTCTCTATTGTTTCTTCGATTTATCTCCATCAGAGAACATCTTGCTAATATTCCTTCGGACGCCGAAGAACTCTCCTTCGGTAACTCGGTTTACAAGATCACCTTTGAGAACCATGAACGCCCGCTGTTCGGACACAAGTACTGGTTTTTCTTGCAGGATGCCGTGGAAAATGTGCCAGAGTATGTCGTACAGTGGGAGAATTTCGAACAGTACGTTCCTTTCATTTTTGATATCTGCATTCTTTGTTGCTCTACGTGCATGTGCAAAGCGTATCAAAGCCCGTTGTGGCAACTCCATTTTCATTGGCATACTGGTGGAAAAGGACGCCATGAAGCGGCCATCGTTGTATCTTTGCTATCGCCCCCCAAGATTTTGTTAATGAACAAGCCGTGTTCATTCCTCTACCTCTTGCATATTCGGAAAGCTTCACTTGCATTCTCACGTCTTCTCCGGCGGAAAGTGTGTGTACCGGGTGTGGTTGGGTTGTTACTTCGCTGTCGTCCGTGATGTTCATCATGGATCGTGCGTACGCCCCGGTTTCGCTAGTAGTGGTTAATGCCCTGGGATATTGTCGGGGGAATATTTTTAGAAGCCAATGTCTTCGCACACAAGCGCTTAACGAAATGGTATCCTTTACCCGTACCGTCTAAACAGCATTTGCCCTTGATTATGGCACTTTGCGCGTATCTGTTTATCTGCTCTCTTATTTTTTCCCTCGACATCCCACACACACACTCGCATAGCTCCCCTTCGCTTTTCTGTCTCGTTCTCTCGATGTTGATGAATGATACTAATCGCCATTTTCTCTCACTTTCATATAATCCAGAATGGCGAACGAGTATGGTCTCGATCTGGTGTACAAGAAGGAATTCCACCAGGTATTTGAAGAGCACCAGGACCATAAGGAGTTCAAGCCGCTTCTCGTGCGAATGAAGGTCGTGAATGAGGATGGCGAGAGCGCGATGGACGAGGATCAGTGGGAAGCTGCGAGTCAGTCACTTTTTCCTTACCCCCCCCCCCCTTTCTGAGGTAGACCCATTGACTGACATTTTCCGATATAGACATCTACATTGCTTTCGCTTTCACGAAACGACAGTGACGGCTCCTTTTGCTCCCCTTTTCTATCTACTTTTCGTTTCTCATTTCGTGCTCATCGGAGATTGTCTACCCCTCTCCTTCAGTTCTCTCGCTTTCGACAGCATATATGCTCAGAGTTTGTTTTGTTTCTGATCTTTTGTACATGTACATGACAAGCAGTATGATTCCAAGAGGCCCTTTAAATTATGTTTGCTCCCGATGTATATTCCTAAATCACCTTCGTTGTACTTTATGAGTGTTAGAGCCATTTATTTTAGGCGTTGCTTCCCGTACTAGAGCTTGACCTTCAGAATACAGTTTCCACAATTCCATGTGAATATCATAGGGATTTGCGTGGCCTTTTCAATTTGGCACTGGCACCGATAGGTCTGCTCTGGACTTGCGCAGGAGATGAGTCATATAAATCCATAACAGAAGAGACAGTAGAGAAAAATGTATATTGGGTAAATAGCTCCTCACGCAAACAGCAAAAGAGTAATCTGAAGATTAGTCACTGGCGGATTAAAAAGCAGCGGCAGCAACAGAGCAACGTGGTCATGTAGGTAAGGTGGCGGTGCCTCGCGGGCGTGGATAGCTAACGTTAAAAACGTATATGTACAAAGGAAAAAGAGATGAGAAGAATGCTGCATCTTTTCGGCTTTATATTGTATAAAGAACTAGAATCGAATGTCGTGAAGTAGTGAGACAGGGATAAGCATAAAGAAACCATAAGCAGAAAGGCGAAAAACGAAAAGCGTCGTGGGACGTGGCGTGAACTGTATTTACTCTTGACCGAAACCAACAGTCTCCCTTTTTGAGAAAAAAAAATTAGCCTTGCTATGGTAGACAAAAGAAATACGCACTCTACGGCCAACGTTAGCTTGTGCTCCAAACTCGCGTAGTCCTTATACGGCGGCAGATCGATACGGTTGAAACAGGTATGACTCTTCGGTAGCTGCGACGGGTCGCCCGACTTCTCAATCGTGAAGCGTCGAGGGCCGTCGGAACCTTGCAAGTCCTTGAAGCCGTTGACAGGTATACGGGACGTGCCCGTAGCAAACTGCAGCAAACGCGACTTGCGCTCGGGCGGCCAGCTGCGGACGCACTTCCAGAACCACTGGATGACCTCGTCGTTCATCTCGTAACCTCTATAATCAGTAAATTTGGTCCAATCATCACTACACACCTCCAGTCAGCACAATGAAAAAGATTCCGTTCCTTGATGAAGAACTTACACATCGATCTCGGACATGCCACCGATCAGCAATTCGAGTTCGCGCTCATCGAAAACGGTAATGAGGTCTTGCGGGATGAGTTCGCTGAATCCAGACATAAATGCCTCGAATTGCTCCTTTACACGTTTGGAAATACGATATTCAACCACGTCTTCAACATATTCCTTCTTGTTATCTTGCGTGACGGGAATATCGGCACCTCCAGGCCGGAGTTCGATCGTGACCATCTCCCCGAAGCGCTCTTCAGTGGTGGTGAATGTCTCGTCAATGATATCGGTGATATCGTTCTCGCTGTGAAGTTTTTTGAGCTATAAACAAAATCTGATAGATCCAGAAATATTGAACACTCACAGCATCCATGTCATGCCGCGATGCAAATCCACATCAACACTCTCCAAATCAGATAGAGTCACCTTCTTCTTCAAGATCATCTTGTAGAAACTGACGATGAAATAGGCATCTAGGAAACGACGATGGAAGATACCCAGTCCGAGGCATCGTCCAATGAACTTGAAGTAATTCAAATGTTCAGGATTGACACCGGACGCAGGGTTAATTTGCAGGGTGTAGTTGTCGTGGGCCGAATACTCAAATAGACAGTAGAAAGGATTGAACATTTCGTGAGATAACAGGAAGAAGAATTCTCTGACAATGGGGGAAATTGTTCAGCGCTGGGGGACAATGCAGAAGATAAGGAAGGCTGACCTTGAAAGACCTCCATAATCTAAACCATCCTCTCCGTCGAACTTGATCATCAAGCGTTTCTTGAGGTCGTTGGGAGTTTGACGCATGATCTCTGCGTAACTGTCCTCGAAGATATGGTTTCGCCTAATCTTGATCTGACAATTACCAGGCTGTGCACGCATAGCCGGTTGGCTCCTGAAGTAAATAAGTTTCCTTCTGAAGTCACGCTTGTACTGGGGAACGTTGGAATCAAGGGTAGAGGGCAAGCGTGGATCGTCCCAGGTCGTAGTCTTGGTATTGTGGTCGACAAAATAGACACGGGCTGTCGATGTAAGTCGCATTTCCCAGCCAGAAGGCAACGGGCCAAGTTGAGAGATCGTCTGAGGTTGAAGGCCGGTTCCTTGCCCATTGGGACCCATAACGCGAATAATTGTCTGTCGACGAGGATCAACCCATGTCGTAGTGCGAGTATTGTGATCAACATAGTACGGACGACCTTCAGGTGTATACCTCTCCTCCCAGCCATTAGGAAGGCTTCCAGATCCAGCAGTGGTCGCCGTACCAGTAGAGATAGCAGCTGTCGCTTCGGTAGTGGCGGGCGTTGCCGCCGCCGCCGCCTGACTGGGGACCGTGCTGCCTCGATAAGAGGGATTACTCGCTTCAAGGAGGTCATCGGCCAGGATGCGCCGTGAATGCTGGTCACGAGCGGCATTCGTTTCACCCTCTTGTGCGGAGTTGTTAACAGCAGCACTGGCCGATGGCCGACTCCATGTGGTCGTCCGAGTGTTATGATCAACATAATAGGTTCGTCCAAGGGGGTCGATGCGTCGTTCCCATCCAGGTGGAAGCGCACCGTACTGATCTACGTTCGGATTGAAGTTACGCATTTGGGCGTTTTGTTGTGAAGTTGTTGCCGAGGTAGCCGCAGTAGATGTAATCGCAGTGGATCCTCCCACTGGAGCAGTTACAGCAGTAGCAGCGGAAGAGGAAGCAGATGTACTGTTAGGTCGAGGGGCAGATGTAGGTTGTATCGTATCCTCTTGTGTGAGAGTAGTAGAAGAAGTGCCATTTGATGCTGGAATGGTGGATGGACCTGCAGCATCAGCACCGGTGGCGTGGGAACTAGCAGATCTGGAGAGAGCGCCTGTAGCTGTCGAATTTGTAAGGGTGAGGTTAGAGGTACTCGCGGAGGGAGAGCCTGCTCCTATGCCCATCTCCGACAGAGAAGTGCTGAGTCCTGATGTTTGGGTAGGACCAGGGTTGGAGATGGGTTGGGCAACATTTGTTGAAAGATACATGATGAGTTTGCCATGAACGACGAGGTTATCATTAGACTTTTTGAGGTCCAATGTAAGCATTTCTGGGTACAGTCAGCAAAGGCTGTGCTGGTAGCATTAACGAAGAGGCTTACCATGGCCGCCCAGCTCAAGGTCCAGCACATCGCTCACTCGCACATTGACTACGCCCAAGAAACCCTGATCCTTTCTCTTAAACTTGCGCTGGTCGAAAATCTGTACAGCAACGACGGAGGAATCCTTGACGGTGCTGAGTGATGTGTAAGGCAACATTGATTAGTGGGGAAGCCTGCTCTGGATTCGTTTGAATGCGTACACGTCAAAACTCTCATTCCAGTAAGGGTTTAATGTTTTCTTAATAACACTTGTAGTATTCGTTTGTTCTCCATCGACTGTGATAATTGCGAATGGATCAGGAAGACGGAATACGTCCCGTTTTGATAGTCCGTCGGCGGCAACGACTGAGTAAGATAGAGAGAGATTCAAGTGTCAGCAAACATAGTGTTACAAATTCAGGACAAGAATCAATGCGTACCAGTAACCCTGATCTTCTTGGAGCTTGATTGCGAGGTAAGTCGGGCGACAGAGGGTGAGGTATTTAAAGCGCTTACAGGGGACCAGGGACAGCAGCCATAGTAAAGCACGAATAGGGGAAGCGTGGAGGATGGAGGTAATAAGAAAGGATGAGCGGAAGAGATGAGCCTAAGACGGTTGACGGCGGAAAGCAAGGAAAGGCTGAGCAAGAATTCCTCTTACCCTGTCACATGTCACATCGGGCCCTTTCCCTTCCCCGAATCCACTGTCTGGCTTGCCCACTGCGCAATTCGACTCCATCATCCGTTTTGCTTCTAGATTGCTCAATAATCCTCCATATATACAGTTTGACTATGTAATCGGATGTACAAGCTTTGTATAATCATTGAAATGAGCACTGAAAAGACCGCAACTTGCAACAATCGTGGATGTGGCTTCCTGTGTCCTGAGTCCGTGCTGCTACTTGGTTTGTTTCCCTGATTTTAGGATGCTTACTGCCGGTATCTCAGATTCCTCGCGCCTCATTCGGAAGGTCGGCCGCGACAATGTGCTCGGATGATTGACCTTTGCTCCGTAGATGTTTTCCTTGCGAATTGGTATGAAGCGGTTCGTTGCATTTAGAGGGTCGGTCAACTCAGGGCTCCTATACGAGTTGGGCCCATTATAAACCTAATCCACTGCCAGAAGTGTGTTATTGGCGTGAAGTAATTATTACATCGACATACTGGATTGATGATGGTCACACTGCCTAAGTCAAGTGTTGGGCTAGCTGATTGCTCTGCGACAGTCATCTTGGCAATCTGGTATTGGGATAATGGTCAAGACAGAAGATAAAAGTTGTACGGTGATATAATTACCTTTGCCTTACTCTGGCCTTGTAGGTGAATGGGTTCTTGGCAATCGGGACGAATTTCGAAGGCATGACAGCGTTCAACTTAGTGCAATACTTTGGAGTAGATTGAATGGGAAAAGGATTCCATATGACAGAGAGCTCCCTTTTATCTTCTTTGGATGAGGTCCTGGAAAACCTTAGTCTGAAACGAACTCACTGTGATATCTCTTCAAGTTCATCGTAGACGTTTCGCTTCTAAATTTCGTACTTCTCCTATCGTAGACGTCATTTGGCTCGCAGGGTTCGTAGCATTTAGACTGAATTCAGTTAGTCTTCACCTCAAACGTCGTAATCATGATGTCATCTTATTCATGGGCGCTTAACATTTCACAAGCGTTGCACAAGCGCCGTTAAAAAAGCTTGGCAAGTTGTTTGACATCGCAATCTAAATTTAGACGTGTTGTGAGTTTGCCAGTTTGCCCCTGGTTTAGAAATGAGGACCAAATGAAGACGCTTGATTACTTGGCTAAATTGTACACGTTACTGGGGAGAAGTGTATGTTGCGTGCAGTAGAATACAATAGATACAGACAAAGTGGGGAAGACTGACACAAAGAACTTACTTTCTTTTGATTTGTGTTTTTTCGCCCAATTTTTACGGGCAATCCATGGGGTTGAAAACTTGGTTAAAACGTCAGAATCATCAGTACTAAGTGCTAATTCTGTGGGACTTGCTTGGGGTCAAGTGATATTAAATCCCACTAAATCTATAGCTCGAACTTGACGATATTGCGAGTTTTATGGAGTCTAAGTGTCCAATGACTCGCTACCTTGCTCGCTACATGCAAGAATAAATCGGTTCGGCGACAAACGCAGTGAGCATGATATAAACAATGATGGAAGCTGTCCGGCGTCACATAGTAGACTTCGGGCCCGTCGTGTGATCACGACCCTGTTGTGACCCTTCGGGAGTCAGCGGCTGCATTGCCTACATAAGCCAAGAAACCCACTGAACACGTTGTACGCTGTATAGCTCATAGAATTATAAGCGTATTTGTTCCAATTGCATTGCATAGTCGTTGTATATTGTCGACTATTGGACATTCAAGTTCAGTAAGAAGGACGGGCGCCTATATGGATGCGTGCTACCGTCTACGACGAGACCGGCCCTGGACATAATTACCGGCAGTGGCAAGACTGGTTAGCAATTTCCTCTCAAATTCTCACCTTTTGTTGAATTGATATTTGGATTTCCTATTCTAAAACACTTGTTCATAGATCTTTGTAGATTTTGGCCGCTGGCGCAACCTCCAAAATGGTCGTGCGCTCAACCCTTATCGGGCAACCATGACTGATGGCATCGCTAAATTTGGATCATACTCACGCCAGAGCGGCGGCGGCATGCATCAACATTCCATTGTCGGTGTACGCTGCCACCTAAGCTACACTCACCTTCTTCTTCCACGTACACACCTTGCAGACTAACCACTCATCCTGCACCTCCCCTTAGAAGGGAGTTATGCCGTCTACCGATACTACACCGATGAACACAGTGAGCCACATGTCTCAACAAATGTGCCATACATGAAGCGCTGATTGAAAAATTCTCTTTGGTCTCCAGGCGCATCAACATGCGGCGAATGCGGACGATTATCTCTCGAAAGGCCTCATAGTTCTCGCTGCTGAAGAGCACTTCCACGCAGCAGAGGCATATATGTCTGCAATTGACCGCAGCAATGACGAGTCGGTTCGTACTTCACTGTTTGGGCGCTTTTTCATTGCTGGGCATTTATCTCCCTCTTTTCAGGCAAAGAGAACTCTCCGAATGCTCTACAATGAGCATTGCAAGGCTGCGAAAGAACTGCAGCGTAAGATCGATCAGTTGAAACTGGATGGGAAGGATCCATCTCTTCCACAGAAACCTGAGCTACCGAAGGCGACCCTACCCCGACATAACTCTAATCATTACATGGGCCCATCCAGACTTAACACAGCTTCCCCGCCTCTCATACGGCCCATGACAGACTCTCAAAATACCGGGGATGAATCCTTCATGTTACTAGGAGGTCAAAGGGTGCGTGTTACTTAGTATCCCCGTTTTTTAGGCTACGGTGGAGTACTGATGGGTGACAAAAATGTTCTGCTCCATTTTGAATCTATAGTCAGATCCTGGAGATGCCTTCAATCAGTTTTGGAATATCATGCAGGGAATGTTGGACAACTTATCCCAACCTGTTGCATTCGCCACCGTGCCGCTGAATGCCCCTGAAATACAGCCCGCAGAGCCAACTCACAGCAAATCCGAATCCCGTCGGCGGGATGAAGCATTGAGTAGTGACACCGACGTCGATGAGCCGATTTTCTCAAAGTTTACGAGGAAGATTGGCATGAGTCGGGAAGGTAGCAGGTCCGGACAGTCGAATTCGAGTCGCATTCGCCCTTCTTCAAGCGCTCAGCTACCTTCTCATAATATGGATGACGATAGTGAATTCGAAGACTTCTTGGAAGACGGTGTGTAAATCTTTTCGTATCAACTATGACAAGTTAAGATGATTGCTCCTTGATTCTAGGAGATGATCTTTCAGGGTCTTTCTTTCTGATTCCCTCAGGTCCTGAAACGTCACCTTCTGTTCTAAAGAAAGAAAACGACAGACTGAAAGCAGAAGTTTCTTCGATGAAAGCCCGTCTAGAGGGGGCGGAACAAATTCTGCGGCTGCGAAAGGAGCAAGATATGCAGCTGCGGGACAGTATATTTATGGCTACAAAAGAGGTGGGTAGCTACATGTCATAGCAACTTTTAAACTACTTATCGTTCTAATACAAATCATCCTTGCCATCAGGCTCAGCGCGCTTTGGGCGCATCAGCCATGATTCAGCGTCCAGCGCCGCCTCTAGATTTCAGTAGTCTGAACATCAATGTCCCCGCTGTGCAAATACCGGGGATAACCACTGGCCGGGAAGCCCAATATGCGAGAAGAGTCAAGGAGTTGGAAGATGAATTAAGGTTGACGCGGGTTGAGAACGAGAAGAACGTACGTGCTATGCTGTGCTTGTCTATTCATACATGAATAGCTATACTTATAATTACCTTCATTTGCAGAAGATGATGATTGTAAAATTCCGCGAACGCTGGGAGAAACTCAAGGACTCGGCGAAACGCAAAAAGGAGGCAAAAGCTGCTGCCGAAGCCGCCTCGACAGGCGTGCGAGAGCGAATTGTGGAAGAACCAGAGGCGGAAGAGGAGCTGGATGAAACGATTGTCCGTTGATAAGCCTCTTGGTATGAATCACCGCCAAACACTCGCTATGTACAATCTCTTCCATCGTATTATCTATGTTCTGGAGTCTGGACCCGCTCATAGTATTTAATATTGCAACACACATTGTATCTATAACTAACCATGGTCTCTGCTTCTCTCACATTATTTGAACTTTGAGGCAAATTATCCCAGAATAGATTGTTAATCCCATAAATAACTTGACACGATTCGAACCATCTCTTCTTGCCTGCGAAGAGGTTCAGGTGCCTTACATTATTCCAAAGTCTTTACAAGCCTATGAGCAGCTCCAATGAACGTTTGTGAAGAATCAGGTAAAGGCTAAGAGCTCCACTATTCAACTATCACGGATTAGCACAGACACGTATTGTAAACTGCAATACATTCAAAGCATATAGTTCGCTGTGCCCCATATTCTGTATATCTTTGAAATTGACATGTCGGTACGGGACCAGGACCGGAACGCATATTAGAGACACAACGACCGGGTCGGGTTTTCAAGCACGATGTCTTCGGACGCAAGGTACGCCACATGGCATTAGTCTCGACTTCGGTAGAGAGTTCAGGGAGATGTACACTGACAACTGACAACTGGGAGTTGAATTGACATAGTACGGATTTGGCCGCGGTTTTACCTCGGAAGGTCTCCCACAATAGCTGGCAAAGAAACGAAGGAATGGTTGGACATGCCCTTCGTGTGAGAGCTAGGAGAGATAAGTAATACTGGGAGCATATGTTTAGTTCGCAGAAGGGGAAAGATAGACACGGCGACGATCTGGTGTACCAAGATGCACCAGTGAGGTTAAGACTTGACATTCTCGTACAAAGATTAGAAAATAAACGTGCTCGATAAGGGCAGAAAAACGTTTCCAATATTGGGATAGGTTGATGATGGTCATCGAGGCTTGCCTAGATGACGCGGTGCTGTACCATGAGGGGATATATACTTATTTCCATACAGTGAGTCAGAGTTTGAATCGATGGGAAATGAGTAACCTCCATTCCTTCGACGATTATGTACGATACTGATTCGTTACGCAAACACACCGAAATCGATGATACGGAGAGAATTGGCAAATGTCTCGAAATCTGTGTTCGCCTTTGCAACAGTGGCTTCGTTGTTAGGCCCTTCATCGACAGATTCTAACGGTACGTTGAAAGTCAAGACTAAGTCGATCCCTTTTGATTCGACGCGGAAGAGTGCCATCGATATTTGAACTTTGTCGAACGTATCGTGATTGAACTTGGGCACCATCTGGATACCCTTCAGAACAATGGCGGAAGGTGTGTTATCACCTCTGTCATTGGGTACCACACTTACGCTTTGTACTGTAGCGGAGTGTGCCGAGTTGTCGTGGGCTAACGCATGGAAGTGAAATCTAATAACTGATGAGAAAGTTGCAAATAAAATATTATGGAAAAAAACTACCGGATTGCGTCATCGTAGTGGGAATGTTCAACTCGTTGCAGAATCTCAAGAATGATGCTGACGTTGGAATCAGGATACATGAACACTTCCTGAGTATCTGGCACTTGTCGGACATCTCTATCAGGTTTGACGATTAGCTCTTGATCAGTACGAAAAACAAAGCACACTCACGATGCATCGATAAGAGTCGCCACAGTTTCTGCAGTTATAGCACCTCCAAACAGTTGACGAGTAACAGACATGGCAGTGACCTGGTCCTTAAGCCTGTCGGTATGATTAGCTGTAGTTGAAAGTCTAACGTTGTCTAACTCGTCTGATACTGCTCAAGAGGCTGCTCGTAATGCAGTGATTGCCGCGGCAGAGGACTCAGATATCAAAGCAGAGTTGGTTGACCTGAAGAGATCCTAGCGAAGGCAGGTACTTGGGTAGACAGACAAAGTCGAAGCATCCAGTCTCGGAACCGTCAGAAGAAGCGGCATCCAATCATTGTTGCTTCACGTGACTGATGGCGTTTGTGACCTGACGCGTCTGTCACGCAACCGCGGGTTACGTTCAACTCATCCGATTCCTTTGCTATATTACTCTCCCCGCTGCTTGTACCATGGACTCACGACGGAGATCGGTTATGCAGCCTTTTGCAGACCCCATGGTTAACGCGAGATCAGGGATACCTATGCCCTCAACTTTGAAGAAACCATCAACAAACCTCAGAATGTCCTTAGCAGGTCCTGCAATGCGCGCACCCAATCCACCCGTCCCAATGACAAATCCACGACAATCTATAATGCGCTCGCAGAACTCAAACTCGTTGCTCCAGAGTACCAGTAAACCTAGCTATGGACGGACGCCTTTGAATAAGTGCGTGCAATCTGGACTTACCCGCTGAATATTATCTCATTCATACGCCGACAGCTCGGTAAGGCGTGGTTCGATGTGGGGAGGCGGCGCTGTAATGGCTCAGCCATCTTCAAGTCAACTGAAGGATACGCGGCCGCTACGAGATCGACCCTATCAAGCGAAAATGAGACAAGACGTTTACAACTATCTCAATGAGTCAGGATTTGAGATTTCCATGCAAACCCTGACCAGTATGCAAGGGAAAGACTACAGAGCGATATTTGACACCCTCGTTCTCACCCTAGACCCATATCATCCCTTTAAGGACGGCGCTCGTTTCGAAGAAGAGTTCATTCCCGCACTCAAAGCCTTGCGATATCCTTTTGCCCACCAAATCGATCCAAAGTGGCTAGCGGCCGTAGCTAGCCCTCATTCATGGCCATACCTACTTGGAGTACTACATTGGCTTGTGGAGCTCTGCAAGGTATTCCAATATCTTTCAACGGAATGTTTTACCGACGTTCAACTAGATTAGAAATGAATATCTCCTTAGCGGACACCCCACTATTCAAGATCCAGCACATGTACCAGAAGAGTTCGATGACCCATTTGATCATAAGGCCCTTGCTTTTCAATATCAAGAGGAAACCTATACTCTGTGGCTGGACCTTCAGGACGACTTTGCCGAATGGAATCAAATCATGGAAGAAAGATATCGTAAGTTGAATCAAAGCGCCCTGGAAATGACAATACTGACTTTGACTAGAAAAGCGAAACGAAAGGGTACAAGCCGAACTAGACCAACAAACCGAGAAATTAAATAGTACAAACTCCGAGTACAAGAAGTTTAAGTCCTCTGCGGTAGGACATACAAGAATTTCCTTTTAATATAACGCTCATTATCTATAGCCCATGGTAGAGGAGCTCAAACAGCGCAATGAACAGCTCCAGAAAGACTGGGAGAAACTTAAGAAGATCCTGAAACGCTACGAAGACAGGAGGGATGGACTGGTAGAACAAGTCGCGATTGAGAAAGCTGAACTATTCAAAGGAGGTATGGCTCTAGAATCCTATTTTTTATGATGATTCTCATGCCATTCAATAGGAGAGCTTTTGGAAAGTCTGAAAGCAAAACTGGATGAGCTCGGGGAGACCGTGAAAACACAGAACCTGACACCGGAAGAGGTTAACAAAATGACTACCGACCGGGAAACACTTACGAGAAACTTGGAAGACCTAAAGCAGAAAATCGCCGAGACACACAAAACAGTTATGACACTCGAGGTCAAAGTGACCAACCGTGCCGCAGCTGTTGAAGAAGCTCTAGACACCTATACGAACATGCTCTCGGCCTTGGAAATCTTCCCCAATCCGCCGGAACCATGGCAAGATATAGATCTCACCTTAGAATTGAATTCTGCATCTGCCAATCCCCAACAATTACTTGTGGGTTTGGACATCAAGAAGGTCATCAAACCCACACTTAGCAGTGTCGCCGAAACGAAGCGGTTAGAGCGGGGCGCTCTTGAAAACGAATCGGTCAAAGTCAACAATGAACTCGACCAATTCACCACGGAGTGCAAAAACCTCGACTACGACCTTGACGAGCTCGCCAAAAAAGCAACCAGCCTCAACGAACAAGCGGATGATCTACGCGATGTATGGACCTTTTCTCTTTCTCATCAGTATCTAATCCCCTTATTCCAGGCCGCTCAACAAGAAGCGCAAGTATCGAGCGCGGAAGCCACACGTCTAGAACGAGAGCTGGCCCATGCCAGAACCGCCGCAATGGCTAACGGTTTAGGTGTCAAATCGCAATTGCAGGCCCTACACTTCAGGTGAGCACTATTAATACTATTTTTGGTTCGTGTAATAACACATCGTCTATTTTTTTTCTCACAGCTATAAGGAGCAGGTTGAGAAAGTTTCCCGGTTAAAGGAAGACACAGTACGCGCTATCCTGAAGAACAGTCAAGAGATTGCTATGTTCAAGCAGGAAGTTTCACGACATCTGCAAGAACTGCGCGACTTCGCAGAAATAGAATAATCCTCATTGCGTCTTGTTTCTCTGCTTCTCATTCGTTCACTCTGTCGTTCTATCTTATGTAAATTATGAATCTATGACCCTTTCAGACTATTGGTAGTCGACTATTTTTTTTACACGCGGAAGGTGACCACGGCCGCCTCCGATGGGAAAAGACAGCTTCTTGAAAGCGGGCTCGACTCGAACACGAGGGCCGTCGTCCCAGCGAAGCGATTTACTGTTAATCAACGAAAATAGGATCAGGCTGTGTAAGGCCTTGTTTGGATCTCGCTGTACGTCCAGTTTCAGGCAGTGCTGTCTTGTGTCGTTCTTCCATGATTTATCTCACTGATAACTCCAGATATCGTGCTGCGAGAATGGCTGTAGTTGCGATCTTGCTCGGCACATCTCTTCTCGATACGATGCTGCCTGTCTATCGGTTCACGGCACCTCTCCGTGGTCATAGGTGGCCTTCTCATTTTTACCCATCGGACAGCTAAGCGCAAACTTTGGCGCTATCTCCGTGAGTGTTTTATCCTATTGTAGGGTATGCCACTCACCATCGTCGTCAGAGAGTTGCGATCCATGGGTCCTTCTCCATTATTTTTATCGCAGAGTCCATCCGAACCTATGGACTCGGTACTTTCAGCTTTCGAGTGTACCACTCTTTCAGGATGTGGCTGTTATTGCCCAGCTGTTCCGTAATACTCGCCCAACGTCGCTTGACGTGTAATACCGCTGACCGCAGCGCCCATCTAGGCCTGCGGTCGTCCTGTGCAGATTTCTATCTGTTATACGCCGCTCCCCAAAAACCGACATGCCCACTACCCGCCAGTGGTTATTCTCTAGCCTACGTACTGTTCTCAAGGCCGTGGGAAGTTTGTCATGAAACCATTGCTTCGCCCACATTACCAGTGTAATTGACGTTTCGCTCCGTCGGCCTTGGAGATCTACTATCACATCAGTACCGTTTACCATTACTTCGTTAACTCCTTGAGGCACGAGTTGTGGTGCGGTCTGCTCGTTCGCATGGATCCGATAAGCCGGAACGCCGGAATCGCAGGGACCGGGAGGCCAACCAAATCCCTGCGACTTTACTTCTGACTGGAGTCAGTGCCACATCTCATTTTTGGAAAATCCTTCCTATGGGGATTTACAGCCATTATCTGCGCTATGATTTCGTATATATAACCCTCTGCTCTGTCAATCACCCCGATTCTGTGCCCCTCCTTTAAAGACTTGTTTGTACTAGCTGTACCTTGGCAGCGCTACAACGCCGATCCTCTTCCTCTAATGTCTGACCAACTCAAAGGTATTCCCCAGGCGCCCGTGGATCCAGAGAAGGGGACACTCGAAGTCCTTGAATCCTTGCCCACTCCCCTTCCCTACAAGCAAGATGTCAAATCTCCTCTAGATGTCTTCCCAGCATCGAAGGAGAAGGATTCAGCAGTCACAACCACAACGAAGGAAGTTGTCGTTGCGGCCAAGAAGCCCGCTCCGAAGCCAAAGAAAAAAGTCTCCAAATGGGTCCTGTGGAGGATTTGGTTCAACACTTACAGGTATGTTTTCTTCGTGGTCGTTCTGTCAGAAGTTTAATCTGTATGCCAGGAAATTCTTCGTCTTCACATTCGGCTTGAACATGATCGGCCTCGCATTAGCAGCGTCAGGACATTGGCCCTACGGCGCCAAATACTGCGGTGCTATTGTCGTTGCTAATTTCAACTTTGCCATCTTGATGAGGAACGAAGTCTTTGGCCGTATACTATATCTCATCATTAACACACTCTTTGCCAAGGTTCGTCTCTTCGTTTTGTCTCCGCATACATTACTGACTTTGCTTGTAGTGGCCTCCCTTGTGGTTCCGTCTCGGTTGCACGTCCGTCCTCCAAGTGAGTTAGAGATTAATAACGTACTGAAATGGCTCTCATCTATCTCTCTGTAGCACTTGGGTGGTATCCACAGTGGATGCGCACTGTCTGGCGTCATCTGGCTTCTGTACAAGGTCATCAACAATTTCCTGAATTTGGATGTGACCCACGACGCTGTCCTCGTTATGGGAGTTGTTACCAACCTGGCTGTCATGATCAGTGCCCTCAGTGCTTTCCCCTGGGTCAGGAATACTCATCACAAGTGAGCTACCGCTACGGATTATTTTTCCTTTCCTTCTAACGGACAATGTTTAGCGTTTTCGAGCGCCACCATCGTTTCGTTGGTTGGCTCGGACTCATTTGCACTTGGACTTTTGTCATTCTGGGGGACACCTATAACCCGGTCACTCGCTCATGGGATCTTAATGGAGTCGCACTTGTTCATCATCAGGACTTCTGGTTTACGATGGGAATGACTGTCTTGTGAGTTCCAAGATCTCCAGACCCAATCTGTCGAAGAGCGCTCACGAACTATTTTTAGCATCGCCCTGCCTTGGTGCTTCGTACGAGAAGTGCCGGTAGACATCGAGCTGGTAAGCGGCTTTTCTCTCTCGTATCACAAAATTAGCTAACGCTCCAATAGCCATCTGCAAAAGTCGCTATCATTCGCTTCAGGCGTGGAATGCAGCAAGGACTCCTGGCACGAATCAGTCGTTCGTCGATCATGGAATACCATGCCTTCGGTATCATTTCGTGAGTGTGAAAACCTCGGTATATTCCCAGACGCCTCACATTTTCCTACAGTGAGAGCCCACATGCCAAATACCATTACCTGATTGCAGGTGTTCAAGGGGACTTCACTCGCAGCCTTGTCGCGAACCCACCCAAAACCCTCTGGACTCGTGAACTCAAAGTACGTTGGTTCTTTATTTTATCTTGTTGTTCGCGTTTTAATCCTCTACAGTTCGCCGGTGTCTCCAACACGTCTAAATTATACAAGCGTGGTATCCGCTTCTGCACGGGGACTGGTATTGGCGCTGCTCTTTCAACGTGTCTCCAATCACCTTACTGGTATGTCCTTGGAAATATGCTATTTATGGAACGAGACTGAATTCCTCGATAGGTATCTGATATGGATCGGTAAGCCCGGCGTGTACTGCGCAGTCAAGTTAAATCTGACGTTTCTTCTCAAGGTTCTGAGCAAGAGAAGACCTTTGGACCTACTATCAGTGGTCTTATCCATAAGCACATCGGACCCGAGCGTCTACTTCTATGGGATAGTAAAGCCAGAGGAGGTCGTCCAGACTCGATGAAGATTTTGAAGGAAGCTTACGCGTACTGGGATGCAGAAGGTAAATCACCTTTCTAATCAAGATTGATCGAGGAGTATCTGAGCTAAACATTACGTTACAGTTGTCTTTGTCACATCAAACTACATCGGAAACTCTGAAGTCATGGAAGGATGCAAAGAGGCAGGCATCCCATGTTTCGGAACACTGTGGGATTTCGTACGTCCTTTTCTTATTCCTGCTAGCATAACTGCGCCTAACGGGTGATATAGTGAAAAAGCCATAGGCTTTTTCTAGGACCACAACTTGCATATTTATCGTCGTCGTGTGATGGATCAGAGATAGCTCTTTTTGGCAATAGATTTTTTCTCCACAACAATTACTTTACCTTACATTTGACTTTGGATGCCACACTGTATCAATAGCCTCGCGCAGTGCCGAATATATTTCAGCTTATACTCTCGACCACCTCGATAATTGGTCCCCCGGCTGGGAAAGTGGGTGCTCACTACCCGAATGGATTTATTCTGGTTAGTGTTCATGGGAAAGCAAAATGGCGCCCAACGAGAATTGATTATTAATTGTACCCCATTATGCAGCGCTGCAGCGATAAGTCGTCAAAAACATGATAGTGATAAGGCACTAGTAATTATGCTGTAAGTCGCAGGATACTGACGGCCATATCAAGAGGGACCATACGTGCAAGTTAGGCGGGTCAAAGGCTCAGTGATGAGGCCGGGATCCGACACTATCTGCGAACGGAGTCATATTACAGCCTGTCTCCAGAGTAATGGTACATGTAGATTATTAAGAAAGGTCAAGGGAGCTCGTTCTCCAAAACTTGACCATGTTTTCCCATCCATCTCCACCTCCTGCCAGGATATATCGTTGTATTCGGCAAGAGACGTATGCCCCGACGTGCCAGCTCGGTAACAATTCTAGATATGTTGCGGGTATCCTGCGTTCATGAAGTAACCGAGTCAGTTCTAACTCCACTAACACAAAGAGGAAAAAATAAGAATGGCGAGGAATTCTACTGACGTCAATGCCACTGTGCTGTCTACCTTCGAATGCGGGTAGATTGAGTGCCTTTAACTGCGCGGATATGTTTAACGGTGTCCTGATTCCAGTGGCTACCTATATGATCATGATTATCAGCATCGTTGAATTTCCAGTTCTGAGTGCAAGGCACTTACATATGGTGGAAATTGAACGCCCAGTCCGTTCTGGGAGTGTCTCCATTGTTGAACCACGGACCGTACGTCAAGTATATCGCCTCGGATCCATTCTGGCATTTCGACCTAGATGATGATATAAGATACTTGAGTGCGCCCCGGTGCGCAGCAAAGGCTGACCTGAGATATGAAGCACTGCTTTATGAAGAAATCTCGGATATCCCATGGACCATCGCTGCACCAGCAGTATCGCTTTAGGCTTTTCTTAGTATGAGCATCTATTAAACCAGTCTTAACGAGGAAAGCCTCCAGCTGGACCAGCGCTTCCGAGAAACGTGGTGCAGAATCCACTTGTCCCTGTGCAGAATGGCGGTCAGCATATATGCTACAATAATAGAAAGCAGAGCAAGCATGGGACATACCTGAGTAATTCCCGTTAGTTGGGTACAGAACTTGGACAAAGTTGGACGCCATGTTGGTTTGACAAAAGTCCTAAATTCGTCCACTGCCTCAAGAACGCTAGCCGTTCCGTCGTCAGCCCGATCCGTCCATTGCAGGAGACAAACGGGAAATTCCTCAAGGGTATATAAGCCTTAGGGGTAAATTATCCTCTGTGATATGATGTAACGCACGATGATTTCATTCGGGTAGTTAAAGTCGGTGCCTAGTTCACAAGTCCCTTCAAGATCCAAGACCAAAAACGCATCAAAGGGTTGGGTCGCCTTAGGTACTACATAAGGCGTTTCTAATTCCGCTTCGATAGTCTGTTTCTTGTTCTTGAATTGGCGTGTTGATTTTTGGTAACGCATGATTTTCTTTGGCGAGGAGCCTTGTTTGGGAGGGCTTTTGTGGGCGATATCGCGCTTTGTGAGAGGTATCTGGAGGAACCACAGTGCAGAGATACGGGCAAAGAAACCGGGGGAATTGATTTGAGGCGAGGTCTGAGAAGGGGATTGCTTTGCTGTGTGCTGAGAGCCCACGCGCTGCCTATATGAGCGTATCAACCACGTTGCGATCAGGAGCAGCGTGCAGACAATCCAATACGTTTGTAGCTCTCCAAGAAATCGCTCAAGACCTGGACCTGCGTTCAGAAGCCGTGAGGCCACCGTAGACATCCTCGAGGAGGGCTGAGGGCGGATGCGAGGAGAGCGAGGCCACCAATTCAAATTTAACCCTTCACTGCTAAATTTAGTGCACACGTGACCGTCTCTATTTTCCCATTGCATTCAATCATGGTATTAGTACACTGTATATCTTTCTCATACCCACTCCCAACGCCTTCTGACCATCATGAAGCAAGGCGGCGACGACCTCGAGGATGATTTTGTTCTAGACGAAACTGTAGCCCTGTCCGGCGACGAAGGACTCGAGCCGATAGCCCACTTGGAAGATGAAGATGTGTTCATAGACGACGACGAGAGGGAGGATGACGGTGAAAGAGAAGGAGAAGACGAGGACAGACCGAATACATCAGCTCCAACTGACTCCGATGCTACTCTGCTGTCGAAGAAGCGAAAAAGAAGAGAGAAGGAAAAGGAAAAGAAGGCCAAGGTGCGTCCTGGGTTACTTCGAAATGACCTTCACGCTCATATGTTCCGAACAGAAACGAAAATTGATAGCTTCAGTGGAAAAGGTCGATGGTTCAATAGCTGCTCAATCACCTCATGACTTGTCGGCCTACTTGATATCAATGCAAACCAAGAGCTTTGCCAAACTTTCGACCATTGAATTAGATGACCTTCGAATACCAGGTGTGCATGAATATCGTTCAGGGAAAAAGTCGAGCTTAAGTTAACATCTAGACAGAATCGTCCATAGTGGATACGACTTCATGGACTGGTCCCCGGACACCAGACCAACTGGTGGATTTTATCATAAAAGGTGCGCCTCTATGTTTCCAATGACAAGTTCTGCCTTACCAATTTTTCTTCAGTTCTGCCTAGTCTTCATACACGACTCTCACAAAAATCGAAGGCAAATGGAGCACCAACTCTAATATACATTGCCGGCGCTGCACTCCGAGTTGCGGACATAACCCGCGCTTTGAAGAACAAGAAACTTCAAGGCGAGAAGGGCGGAGAAGTGGCCAAACTGTTTGCCAAACATTTCAAGCTCGCAGAACATGAAGCGCACCTCAAGCGCACCAAAATAGGAACTGCTGTGGGGACTCCTGGAAGAATAGGAAAGCTGTTGAATGAAACAGGTATGTGCACTTGAAAGTACTTAGGATTTGACTGACTTGCTTTACCTAGATTCCTTGAACGTAGCTGCCCTCTCCCATATCATCCTTGATGTCACGCACAAGGACGCAAAGACGCGGAGTTTGCTCGATATTCCAGAGACGCGGGATGAAATCTTCAAGACGGTGTTGAATAACAAGCTGGTTTTGGCAGGTATCAAGGAGGGGAAAATTCAGGTCGTCCTGTTTTAAGTATAATTATATATAGTGAAGTAGAATACAGTTTGCACGTATATGCGACAATCGTCGAAGATTTTAGAAACCCTTGGGATTCGTTCTCAGTGTGAGCTGTAACAAATTTGTATGAGCTTGTGATTCAAGAGGAATAGAGACCGCAACATACCCTAGTCCACTTCGGCACTTTATGGATACCTTTTCTGTATCCTTTAGCATGTGGGCTGAATACTGTGTACTTGTCCCTAGGGTGCATCTCATGTTCCTTTGGCAACTCCAGAGCACGAGCCTATGTCCGATGTGGAGGTAAAAGTTAATACAGAAGCAGCAACAATGAAGGCGGGTAGCGCACCAATGAGGCAGTTTCTACTCCACTCGCTCGAACAGCCTCAATGACTGCGTCGACCTTCTTTAGCCTAGACCTAGCATTGGCTTTCCGTGTAATCGACAATTTCCATGGCGTTTTCCTGAACAAAGACAGCGTTGAGTCACCCTGTGCAAAGGCATGCATTGAAGGAGGAGACATACCAGAGGAGACCCCCGAGGTTCACATTGGTGGGCCTGAACGCGCCAAACATGAGTGGTCAGACCAAGGGTATCGGAATGGGGAGAGTGGAAGGAGCGCAACGGCGGCGGTTTGCAAAGATATTTACCGTGAGAAAGTCTAATTGGCGCGTCTTGAATCCTAACGCAGAAACTGCCTGTCACATATTCCGACCACCACCAGTATGACAGAAGTTGCCCTCACTAATGGACATCATCTGAACGGCAACCATGCCGACTACGAAATGGACAACGACACTGCTGCCGCCAGCGTGCGCTTCACCAGCGGACTGATCCTGCCTCCACCCGAAATAAAGGGCACGTTCTTCATACAGACCAGCCGTCGTTATCTATCCTCACAAGTTTGTTTTCGCAGATGTCATTGACCGTACTGCACTGTTTGTCGCTCGTTCGGCAAACCCTCCTCAATTCGAGGAGAGAGTACGGGAGGGCCAGCGTTCAGACCCAAAATTCTCCTTCTTAAATCCTGCCGATCCCTACCATGCCTATTACCGACACAGGATGGAAAAAGTTGCCCAGGGAGAAGTGGACACAGAACCCAAGGCGAAAGACAAAGACACAGAATTAGCCGTCCCTGCAGAGCCTGTAGACATTGGAGTCGAGCCGCCACCCGCAGAGTTTATTATGGACTTGCCCAACATTAGTCCCATTGACTTGTGCGTCACTCTTTTGGTCATGTAAATCATCGGAGACATTGACCCCCTTGCAGAGATTTTATGAAGCTTACAGCCTTATTTACTGCCTGTCGGGGACGCAGTTTCTTGGCCGACCTTTCGGCTCGGGAAGGTCGCAACTACCAGTTTGACTTCCTACGACCCACGCACTCCTTATTCGGTTATTTTAATCGGTTTGTGGAGCAGTATACCAAAGTGATCCAGCCTAATAAGGAGACGCTGGAACAGCTGAAAGCGCGTGCTCAGGAAGGTGCACGGTGGAAGACGTTGGAAGACGCCCGCAAACATGCAAAGTGGGAGAAGAACAAACGCGAGAAGGAACAAAAGCGCGCAGATGATCAAGAAGCTGAGAAACGTACGCACAAATCTTTCAGTCTTATTTATACCCCTTTTTACATGGAATTTAGGCGCATTCGCTGAAATTGACTGGCACGACTATGCCATTGTGCAAACTATCGAATTTACTGCCGTAGACGCTAATTCTGAACTGCCACCGCCGATGAGCGTTCAGGAAGTTGAAAACATGACTTTGGCTCAGAAGAGGATGGCTGCCATGATCATGGAGACGACCGCAGACGACGTGGAGGCTCATCGTGCGCGCCAAGCTGCTGCCGATGCAGAGGCTGCCGAGGCTGCTGCTGCAGAGTCAGATGCGGAGATGGAGCAGAGCGAAGACGAAGAGGAGACAGCTGCGAAGAGCAAGAAAGCATTTGAAGATAGACAACGGGCTATTGCTCACGCCCAAGCAATCCAAGCAAGCGCCATGAACCCTTCTGGCCCAATGAAGATCAGGACAGACTACGTTCCAAAATGTATGTCCTTAATATTCTACCTAAGAATGAGTGCTGATCCATCCATCTCGAAAAGTGGGAGAGAAGAAGGCAAAGGTTGCAATGACTACATGTTCTATTTGTGGTCAGCAGATCGCCGTGGACGAGCTACAGGAGCACATGCGTATCGAGCTGCTCGATCCCAAATGGAAAGAACAACGCGACAACCTGGAAGCTCGCAAAGCGCAAGCATCACAATTGCAGACAGGTACCAACGTTGTCAGCTCGCTCCAGAATCTTGCACGGACGCGTGTGGATATCTTCGGTACGGAGACGGACGAGGAGCGCAGGAAGCGGGAGGAGGCAGTTGAGAGGGAGAAGAGAAAGGAGAGGGAGAAGGTCGTTTGGGATGGACATACATCCAGCAAAGCGAACACCCTCGACAAGTTCTCTACCAATGTCAACACAGACGAACAGATTGCATCTATTCATCGTAGGAAGGGTCTGGGACCGTGCGTGCTACCTCACATTTTTTGTACAAAGGTTTCCTCGTTTCACTGACACTGTAATCTCACAGACAAGAAGCCAATGCCATCGGCCCTGGAATCGGCCCCGCCGCAGTCCCACCCCCACTCACCTCGCTTCCCCCTGCACATGCGTCCCTCCCAGCACCCCCATCAGGTTCGGGCGCCTATTCCGCCGCAACGGTCTCCTCCGGCCCCCAGCCAGCATCAATGTACACCCAACCGCCAGTTATGCTCCCGCCACTGCATTACCAGGGAATGGACTCGGCGCAGCCGTTCGGATACCAGCCAGCCCCCTCCGCGCCGCCTGCGATGCATCCCACGCGCATGGCGGCGCTGGCCGCGGCGAATAATGCTATCCAGGCGGGCATGGTGCGTTCCGCAGATGAGATGGAAGGTGCTGGCGGGGAGGGCGAGATGCCCCCTGCGAAGCGGCAGAAGGTTGCGAAGCTCCCTGGAGGCGCCCTATACCCTGAAGAGGACTGGATCGCGATGCATCCCGTAAGTCCCCAATTTCCCATTCACCCGCTCTGTATTGTGGGTTGTACATGTCAGCTAAGCGATTTATTTACCACCTTTCTTTTCTCCAGCATACGATCTCGCTGCAGGTGCAGATGCCGAACGATCCTGCCAAGCCCGAGTGGAAGCTACAGGGCCAGATTGTCACGATCCCCGACCTGCCGCTCACTCTGCTGGTGTCGACGCTGCGCGACCGCATCCTGCAGCACACAGAGAGTGCCGTTCCCGCGTCGCGTATCCGGCTCTCGTATCAGGGCAAGATGCTGACGAACAAGGAGTCCATCGCTTTGTCAAATTTGGAGGACGAGGACGTGCTGGTGTTTAGCGTTCGTGATCCTAAGAAGAAATAGTGTGCCCGTGTCGCGGGGGGGGCGTCGCTAATCTACTACTGAGGGCCCGTTTTTTCTTCTATTCTACCATTGTACTCTCAGTTGTAACCCGCTGTATTGAAGGCTGGTGCTCTTACTTAGCCGTTACTGACCTGACCTTTACTGAGGTTCGAATCCCGTATCCGCCAAGGCATGCGAGCTAACAACGTTCGTCGATTTCATATTGAGACTTGCTAGCCCGGGTTTCAATTTCAAAGATATCTCGTGTCCTCCTCCCCTGGATCCATCCGTGAATGCACCCGTGGCCGAGTCTAAAGTATTCCCCTATACATGTGCACTAAATCCGTCCGCCGCCCTGAGACTCAGCGACTGAAAGATGCAAAGGTTCAAAGACACGAACCTTCGAACGAACCTCCGAACCTCCGAGTGACACCAAGTCCGTGCATTCCATACCGCCGTATTGTACGCACTCAACCATAAGTTATCATCGAGCATGAAGCAGATCTGAAGCAGATCTGCTTCTCATTCATTCACCTGCTTCTTGCAGACTAAGATCTTGTTTCGTGTATACATACCGTATGTATCAGGTGAATAGACAGATCTGTTGTACTCTACACATCCATTGTGTATTGTTTCATTCCGCTCGTGCCTCGAGGTACCGTGTCCAGTCCTAGTGACGTCCTGCTGGGCGCTGTCTTGGTATGTGCGCGCCAGGCTGCGTACCCCCATGGCCAAAGATTTATCAGTCGGAATCAAACGCAGTCATATGGCCGAACCTGCTTTTGATCGTTTTAATTTGCAGTATTTTGATAGATATTGGATGGGAATTCTGTGGCTTGAAACTTGTACTTCAGTTGACGAGCATATATAGTCGCGTCGTTTAGTGGTTGATGGGCGAATAAGCGCCCGCTAAGCGTCGGCAAATACACACACACCCAAGCGGCGAGCTCCCATTGGCTCCCTCACCCTCAAAAAAAACACAAATCGACACCCGCGTCCACCGAAGTCCAAGTGGCCCTGTGTCGCGCAGTGCAAATATTCTCGTGGGTGTGCACCGTGGCCAGCGGGGTGAGATTTGCAGTGGCAAGTTGGTACATCAATCGCTCCGATGGAGGAGTTTCTTGCCCGCTGACCGTCGGCGTCTACCCATTTACCTGTGTATCATTGCCAGTCCCGTTTACCCGTTTACCTGAGTTGCGCATGTTTCCTGAATGGGACCGCTGTGGATCAGTGCCAGTGCTAGTCGTTGTCTGGATGCAGGATGTAGAAGCCTACATTGTAGGGCCGAACCTGTTTTGTTTTTTCGGTTCAACATACATATAAGCGCCCACTCGGTCCCAAGCTCCCATTGGCTCCCTGTGGAGAGAAAGATACGAGGAAATCCCTTTCTGCGGATGTTCCACTACGGTCAGCAGGTCCGAGGCGGATTGACTCATGCGTACACCCGCGAGGTGCAACCGAATGTATAGTTGCAGTCGCTGGATCAAGTCCTGCAGAGTGCAATTTGCTTGTGGGTGTGCTCCGTGCCAGGGGGTGTGGGGATGAACAAAAAAATCCATGCCCCCCGTGCTTCGGGCCTGCTGGCTGTAATTTTTTTCACACTTTCTGACCAAAATTCGAAAAGCGGGATCTGTTGTAATCTAGCAGTGCATATGCTGATTTTCCAGAACGGTGTGATCAGATCGAATTGACAGTGAGGCGCAGCGCAGCGCATACTTGAGTGCCGTTCGTGTTGGAAGATATGGGGGCAGGTCTGGGATTTTAATGGAGGATGCGGAGCCGAATATGGGAGGATGTCTCGGAGAGGTGCTGTATAAGTATCGATCCAGACGGCGGTTCTGGTGGCGACGATGACCATCTCCCGCAGAAACTCGCTCGTGCTGCCTGCGCAGCCGCCGCCTGGGCCAATCCCGCCGTCGCTGCGCCAGTCGCCCTACCTGCATGCGCCGCAGTTCACCCACCACGTGCCCC
>QFFD01002033.1:0-67912 GCA_003314615.1 Pholiota microspora
TCCACAGGAGGCTCACCGAGACCTTCGACGCTGGCGAAGCTCACGTAGCCTTCGATGGCGCGGCATCGCGCAGACGCTTTGCGCGCATTGAACTGCGGGTGCAGGTCGTGGTGCCTAGCAATAGATGAGTGTAATGCAGCTCCAATGTCGCCCTCGACGTCGGCAGACCTAGAGCGTAGACGGTGGGCATACGCAGATGACGTGTTCGACGCTGCGAACGATTCCTGCGAATTGTGCGAGGAAGACGATGAGGAGCCTTGTTCGTGCTCGTGTTCTGACCCAGACGACAGCGGGCGGTCTACCGGAGCATTACGGGGTCTGCGAGGGGCTCCAAAGCGCAGGCCAGTGTTCGGCGACTCTCGCGTCGGAAGGGGTTTTATGGGCGAAAAAGCGCGTTTATAGGGGCTAGGGCAGTACCCGTCGGTTTTGCTCGTTTGCCCTGGCGTCGTTGGCAACGAAAACATGCGGGCGGTGAACGGCGGCGTAGGGGGTGGCGTGAGGAGCCTCATCTCGCCGTCTTCTGCATCTTCACCCTCTGCGTCTTCGCCTTCGAGCACCAGAGGTGGTGTGGTACCCGTCCTTGGAATCAACGAGGGCGATACAGACTGCTTTCGTCGCGGAATGCGCGAAGGCATGGCTGCAGTTGAACTTCTCCTAGGAGAGCGCGCCGATGAGCTCTGTGCTGGGCCCAGCAAAGATGATCCTTGCGGTGGAATGGGATCTGTCTTCGACCTCGAACGGCTGTGGGAAATGGCTCGCACTGTCGACGGGACTCTTGAGGCGGGGCTCATGGCGCGCTCAAGTTGCTTTTGGGATTGATTGCTGCTGCTCCCATTGTTATTTGAGGGGGCCGAATATAAGGGGCTGGAGGTGATCTGTAAATGAAATGTCATACAAGTAAGTCAGCCAATACAATAACGACCGACACGATGGCGACGCACCGATCCACTGGCAATTTCCCGCTCTGCTTGTTCGTGCCACGGCCAACCTCCATCCTCATCTCTGACCTCGTTTCCACGACTCGCGCTCCGCTTCCCCGTCCTCCTGCTCTGCTTTTCTCGCTCTCCGTGTTCCACTGCTCGACCCGCCGAGAGAACCCGCTCTAACCGCGCCCGAAGGACCTGCTCGTGAGGCGTCATGACGAGGGGCTCGCCAGCGGAGGCACGGCCCTGTCGACTGCGCGGTCTGCTGGGACTGTCATCGAGGGTGTTGTGCCTCCTAAGTCCGCTGGCCCCGGGGACGGGCACTGGGGCTGTGCCGTCCAGAGGTAAGGGGCCCGGTCGCTTGCGAAGCGGCGAGGGCGAATGGGATGCGCTCCGCGGACTGTCGCCTAAGGGCGAGCGCGCGCGAGCATGGGAATTGGGCGACTGCTGATACGATATCGAATGGGAATGCTGGTGGCGTGTGTGCCGTTGACGGCGTGATGATGGCGAGCCCTCCGCGTCGCCGCCGTAGTATGCGAGACTGCTTTGTGGTGGGAGGGCGGGTGTGGGAGAGGGAGAACGCGGGTTGTTCATAGCCGTGCGGAAGAGGAAGGTCCCTCGTGTGTACTCATCTCGCTCTGGGGATGAGGATGCCAGAGAGCCGGAAAACGTGGACGTCTGCACGTGGGAGTGCCTTCTCCTATGGCTTTTGGGAGACGGCGAGCTCATATCTACGTGCTCATAGCTATCAGCGAGCGGCGCGGCTAGCATTGGGTTACGTTCCATCTCGTCGCGTATGAGAGTGTCGCGAAGCAGGCGTTCCGAACGGCTTGACGGGCCAGTGGAAGCGGTTGCGGTGGGTGATGAGGGTCGTGATATTTGTGGCTGAATGGCCATATATGTCCTGGAAGCCGTCGGTGTTGTGGGATTCGAAGTGGGAGGTACTTTTGCGAAAGGTTGGAGGAGGCGCAAGAGGGGGCTGGGGTGCCCTTTAGCTGTTGTTGGGGTAGCACTGCGCAGGGGAGTGCGAGGGGTGCGTGGTGCGTGGTAGAATGATGGTGCTTCTGATGAAAACGAGGACGAGGATGACGATGTGAGGGGTGCTGGAGAACTCGAGGTTGATGTCGCAGAGATCGACAGAATTGAGGTGAAAGATGGGATGGGGCTGAGCAGACCGAGGCTCTGCGTATGAGATGCCGCGCGCGTGTTTTCCTCTGCGGCAATATTCACTGGCGGGGAAATGAGCGGAGGAAAACACTAAACCCAAGGGGGCTCACCTTTATGCGCGGATGAAGGGGGTGAGTGGGCGGCAAGCGACATTCTGAATTTCACAGAGGGTAAATGAATGCCAAATGACTGCTAATTGCGGTAATCCTCCCAATCTACAATCGAACCGGAATCTGGATGGCGTGGCTGAGAAATGGGCTGATCGAGATGGCTATATTTCGTCCTCGCCTTCCTCTCTTGGCTGGTCCTATGACCGCGACCCAATCCAAGTTCTAGGATTCCCCTAAACTCACACACTAGGAAATCGTGTAAGTCCCGGCCTTTGGGGAACATGCTGCACACGTACCTGGTCTGAAAGAATCAACCCCGCGACCACGGATGACGGCTGACGTCCGCGTACCACTCGTCCTGTTACTCAAACCCCACAGAATCGGCGAAGGCAGTCTCGCTGAAATCAGCTCACTTGTCACACGGAATCTTGAAGACGTGCACGTTGTATACACGAGGCTTTAGCGTACGTTTCGAACGGCACGGACTCGGATGATGCGGATGCGGGATGCGGGATGCGATGGGGGCGAATCTATGGGGTCGGTTGATAGAGAGGGTGATATGTTGGACGACAACGAGGAGACTAAGAGTTTTTACACTGCGGATCTTATGATGCAAAATTCGAGACCCTAGCACGCCTGGTACCTTTGTCGAACGTAGATTCTCCGTGCTAGAGCTTCCGTGGGTCACAGGTCAGAAGGCGCCGTGATGAGTGTATAGTGGAGGGAACGCGTAAACAAAACGGAGGTGGTGGTGGTGGTGGTGAATGGAGACGCTTTGAAAAAAAATATGTCTCACGAAGACAACACGTACTTCAAGCCGCCCGCCGGACGACTAGCATGTTTTACCACAAACATCAATAGGAACTACTCAACTAAGCAAAAACTACTAAACAACGGAGGAAAAAAGGGAAACCGACGGGCAACGGTGGTTACGCGGTGTCTGAAGCCGAAAATAATCCTCCAGGGACCAGCAAAAAATAAATTTCCATGTTTCATTTTGGCTGTGGCGTAAGACCGTTTTTCTATGTGGGGCCAAGCCGTGCGCGGAATTGCTGCTTTGAGCAACGTTTAGGATAACAAATATACGAAATTCGCATGCATATCCCTAATTGGGAACGCAGTCAGTTGAGCGCTCAACCCTTCTCCACCATCACGACGTCTCAGACTCTCATCAAACTGAATCTCCACGGGGGCAACACACAAACGACGGCTTACAAACTCGTTATAAACCCAAACGGCAGCAGTGTGTAAGTGACTTGTGGCCTTTCGATTTTCCGGACTCGGTCAGGCGTTGGTCGAACCCGGAGTATCCAGTCCGCTCTCGGGCGGCCACAGAACATGAAATATTTGCGGGACATACCCTTACAATCCTTTGACTATGCTCTCCAATGGAAGACTGAGGTTAACAAGAGTTAATCTCGGTATATCCTCATGTCATTTACGAGGACAAGCGGCGGTGAGCCCTCCTCGGAAAGTCGGAGTTCAAGCAAGCGTAGCCAATAACACCTTGCGCGCTTAGGTCACTGTGACCCTTCGGATTCTGCGATCACATTGTGGCACGATTTGTTCGTAGTCCGGGTATCTTTCAAGAGACCACCCACCTTCGACCCGCCAGGGCTGTGATATCAATAATCACACTGTGTGTACTTCACACCTGTCTGGCTTTTTATAAACCTGTTCATGTGGGTGTGGGGGCTAGAATGAGAAGGGGGGCAGTGACTGTGGGGATAGTCAGGATCACGGCAAAGAGCGCGCTTTTGAGCATAGCCATTACCCAAGTCGTTGTCGCTTTCTGTCTGCATACTGATAATATGGCTTCTGGGTATGAGTATTGGGGTGCTCGCGTTCTCATTACTGCGACCTCATTTTAAACCAGTGTCGCTGGCCACGTAGACATGTGGAAATAATACGCCTGACTCAGGACAGGAGAACAGCTTTGCGGACGGAGATGTAATGTCGGAAAAACCGAAGGCTGCACATCGTCTGATGGAAAGCAGGTCAGTAAGTACGTGCGTAGGTGTGCGTATCCGAATACTGTGTGCGAATGCGCACGGATTTGAAACGGAGCGCGGCTCAATGTGCGCGGTACGCGGGACGGGAGCCGTCTCCAGCGCCACACATGCTTTAGAATTGCTTCCTATCTGCGACCTTCGAAAGCTTACAAGTATAGTCTATGTACTATGCACTTAGTATGAGCACACTTTTCACACTTCTCTAGCTAGCCAATTTTGATCGTGCCAGTGTAGCTCTTGGATTAGAATCTGGGGTAGAACCCCAGTGCGTATCTTTGGCTTCGAAGTCGTAAGTTTGCTGCCAGACATTAGAGTTGGAAAAGGTTGGACACTGGTTACAAGGAACGACGATCATGTTGTCAGGTAATAAGGTCATTCGCTACTCACGCGTATTCATACGTACTGACCGAACTATGCAGTCATCGATGTCCTACGATCTTGAGGTGACGTGAATATTGAATTGAACCATCGAGTTCCAAGTTGTGTGTTGGAAAATACGAATTCGCTGCCAGGATACCTACGCGCAGTATGGAAATAGATTGAGCCCTCCTATGCAATCGTGAGCTACCAGCCTCCGCATAATCCCTCCACTCAAACAGGGCTTTCAATGCTACATTTCTGCATTGGAAGCTGTCAATAGCGGCGGTAAATTGCTACTGGTCGAGGATACCATCCAACAGCCAAAATCCGATGAAAGTGGGGGTTCTAGTTAGTATAGCTTGGGATTACCGAATTGCTCTCTACCTATACCTCTTCCAGCTTGAACGAGTGAATGCTTGAATTCATGAACCCTAAAGTTTATCAAGCGGATTATGTACTGGGATTCCTGTTTTTCTGAACCTCTGTATACATAGCTCGCGGGAGGTGTGCTTTGTTCACGGCGCTGATGTGTAGGTATTTTGGTCTGCTTCCTTGCGGCGCCCCTCGCTTGATATCTGTATTCGACGTTCCGTTGATCATGTTATTGCACACCTCGGTATCTGAGCTCTGTTGTGTGACAGTAAATGGCAAAATTAACCGTGAGCGCTCGCTAATGTGATTCTGATTCTGCACGAAGGTGATGTATGGGTCATAGCTCAAGTAAGAGTAACTTGAAGTAGAGTGATCTCTATCATCCCGGTTGCGCGACCGTTATCACGACAAGATTTGGAGAGATTAGCATACGCTTTCGAACTGACTTTACAAAGACTTTGCAAAGCCCTGGCGCCGTCATCGGCGCTGTTCCCATCGGTGGCACGGACCCACGCTCCAAATCTAGTATCTACCCCGGAGACGGATCAAACCTTGTTTTCGTGCCACCACGCATGTTGCCCTCAGGACCTGTGAGTTTGAAGGTTCTTCATGATCTTTTCCGGTGGCCTCAGGTATTATCAAGACTGGCGTACTGAGGGCTAATTATAAGAAGCAAAACGATATGGATCTACCCTTCGGGACGACTAGGGATTTCAACATCCGGTCCCGATGACTTGAATACTCTTGAAATCGCCGTATCGTTCTTCCTTAAAGGTGTGCTGGTGTGATGTGTATGTCTTACCAATTCTAACTTCTAGGGTATATCTCCCTGTCATTTTCTAACAATATGGTAAAAAGAGTACTCTTTGTGTTCAAGAGACGTTGAACACAAAGAGTACTCTTTTTACCATATTATTCACTACCACTTGACCAGGATGCGGCCTCCAAATTGTGATATAAGATGTTTCTCTGATTACTCAAGTCCCTGAAGCTTCGGACAAGCTTTCGGCAGCAAACTTTCTTGTTATCGTCCAGTTGAAGTTGTAATCTTACTCCTGGCTTTCTATGAACGAGTTTGGGTCATTCGGACCAAGCTGCATGATCAAGCGCTCTATAAGTATGAGGCAGAGGCTTCTCCGCAAGGAGAACGTGCATGGAGAATATCGGTCACTGGTATCCAGATAACAATACGTGAGTTTAGGTTCGTGTAATAGCTCAATCTAGATGTAACCTGCTGTCATTGAAGTCGCCATTGCTATACATTAAGTACCCAAATTTTAGATTGAATTTAGTACAAGTCATATCTTCTTCTTCTCTTGGTTCAGTGATGTTTAGCCTTATTTCGTCTATATATTGAACGAGTCCAATTTCAATGAGCATTGCTAGCTCTGGGAAATGTCCTGGCATGGGACTCGACTTCTCGATTCACAGCGTTCTTGTTACACGTGTTGACGAACATGGTCACGGCAGCATAGGCTGTCAATTTGTTAAGCTAAAGGTCCGAATCCCCTCCCATGGTCTGCGTAATTCAATACAGGGGAAGGGTATAACCAGGTCAGTCAAGCGGGCAAAACTATTCTCACTCATTGACAATCCTGTTTCTCCTGCACGACCTCTGCAATACGTTGGAGTTTAGATCCACCCGCGTTCCCCTCGTAGTCAAACTCTTACCGAATTATGCTGAACTATCTCAGGGTTGAACGTTGAATGACCAACTTCTTTGCTATAATCCCCGGCGTCGTGGGGTTGAGAAGCGTGTCCGACAAATTTGAAGGAATGGTAAAATTTGTATATCACCGACGTTCTGAAAGCGAGAAATTTATGTTTGCTCTGCTTACGTTCTTTCACGTTTGCTTATGCCTGGGGCTATAAGATGTCAAATGACTCTAAGCGCTGCGCGCTAATTCCAGATCTAATCTGGCCAGCGCCAAAGGCTGAAGTCACGTGAAACGATAATCTTAACGAGTCAAAGATTTAGAAAAATCTTGATCTGTGTTCGGTTTCAGCTTTTCCTCCATCCACGACGTCGGTAGGCACTCAGAACCGTGCCAATGCAGTCTATATCTCATCTGATCATGTAGAAATGCTTCTTATTACAGGCACGTCTTCGTTGTCGAACCCGAAACGCGAAGCTCTCCTACGAAACATACAGCAGACATGCCCACACATCGCGTCTGTCGATTCAGTTTGGGTTCATTTGATCCTTTGCAGGAGTCTGGAGCATGAAGCTGAACTGAAGGATGTCAAATCTCCGTTCAGAGTGGTGTTGGACCGACTTTTGGACTACGGCGACCACAATATGCTAGCGGGCACGCCGAACGCAATCGCGACGGGGAGCAACATAGTCTATGTTCTTCCGAGACCAGGATCCGTGTCTCCGTGGTCCAGCAAAGCAACTGATATAGGCACGTTGTGCAAGCTCGGGGACCATGTCGAAAGGATTGAGCGTGGAGCTGTATTTGCGTTCACCACCACCGATGGCCAGCCTATCACTGAAAACGACATCACCGCATTCTCCCATTTCATTCACGATCGAATGACCCAAGTTACAAAACTCTACCCACCTCAGGAAACAGAAATTTTCTTCCATCACGCAGCTAAACCCCTTCGACATGTCGCCCTCCTTAGTTCCGATGACGCGAAAGCAAAACTTGTCTCTGCAAACGTTGAACTGGGCCTTGCTCTCGCTCCCGACGAAATCAACTTTCTCATTGACGCGTATGTTACAGGCCAAGATGCAATGGGTCGTAATCCAACCGACGCTGAACTGTTTATGTTCGCCCAAGTGAATTCGGAGCATTGCCGTCACAAGATCTTCAACGCTTCATGGACTATCAATGGAGAAGCTCAACCTATCTCTCTCTTCAACATGATTCGCAATACCGAAAAGATTAGCGGAAAAGGAACAATTTCGGCTTACTCTGACAACGCTGCTGTTCTCAATGGAAGCTTGGCTCCCCGCTTCAGTGTCGCTGGTCAAAGTTATCAATCCAATGTTGAAGATATGCCCATACTGATCAAAGTCGAAACACACAACCATCCCACTGCTGTATCACCTTATCCTGGCGCGGCGACTGGTTCTGGAGGAGAAATCCGCGATGAAGGCGCTGTGGGACGTGGTTCAAAACCAAAAGCTGGCTTGTCCGGGTTCACTGTTTCCAATCTCCTCATCCCTGGTTTTGAACAGCCTTGGGAAACAGATTTTGGTCGGCCCAGCCATATTGCGTCAGCTCTGGACATCATGATCGAAGGCCCCCTTGGAGCAAGCGCGTTTAACAATGAGTTTGGCCGACCCGCGCTCACAGGTTATTTCCGTACTTTCTCGGAAAGCATTCCTCTCTCTGTTGATGGGAGTTCTCGTGAGGTTCGAGGCTACCACAAGCCTATCATGATTGCGGGAGGTTACGGAAACGTCCGTCCTCAGTTCGCTAGGAAATCAGGCATCACTCCCGGAGCGAAGATAGTCGTACTTGGTGGGCCTGGTCTGCTCATCGGCTTGGGTGGAGGTGCTGCTTCAAGTCAGGTATCAGGCGCAAGTTCTGCCGAATTGGATTTCGCTTCGGTGCAGAGGGACAACGCTGAAATGGAGAGACGATGCCAGCAGGTCATCGATGCATGCGTCAGCCATGTGGGCGGCAATCCTATCGAAAGTATTCACGACGTCGGTGCTGGCGGACTATCGAACGCCCTCCCCGAGTTGGTTCATGACTCTGACCTTGGTGCAACGTTCGAAATTCGCGACGTGTTAGTGGCTGATCCCTCAATGTCGCCTATGGAGATCTGGTGTAATGAAAGTCAGGAACGATACGTGCTTGCCATAGCACAGGACCTGGTGGAGGACTTTGTTCATATTGCCAAAAGGGAACGATGCCCATTCTCCATTGTCGGCGTCGCCACCCGGGAAGAAGAGCTCATCGTTACCGATCGCTTATTCAACCAGGACGTTATCAGACTGAAAATGTCAACTCTGTTCGGGAAGGCACCTAAGATGTCGCGAAAGGACAATACTCGCCACATTGAACGTGCTGAGTTTGACTCTTCCCTCGCTTCCTTCCTCCCCGCGACCACCAATTTCTCAGAACGTCTTCCGTTTGCAGTCGAGCGCGTCTTGCGCCTTCCCAGCGTAGGGTCAAAATCATTCCTTATCACTATCGGTGATCGCACCATTACAGGTCTAGTAACTCGCGATCAGATGGTTGGACCATGGCAAGTTCCCGTCGCCGACGTCGCCGTCACGCGCTCGTCTTACGGATTTGACGTTGTGTGCGGTGAGGCTATGGCCATGGGAGAGCGCACTCCCATTGCGCTCCTGAGCGCTGGTGCCTCGGCGAGAATGGCTGTCGCCGAATCCCTCACGAATATTGTCGCGGCTCACGTTGGTGATATCTCCCTCGTGAAGCTCAGCGCAAACTGGATGTGCGCAGCGTCGAAAGAGGGAGAAGGCGCCGCACTCTACGAGGCGGTCCAAGCTGTTGGAATGGACCTGTGCCCCGCTCTCGGTGTTGGTATTCCTGTAGGAAAGGATTCGATGTCGATGTCGATGAAATGGCTCGAGGCTGGGGAGCAGACAGAAGTCAGCTCTCCTCTTTCCCTCATCACCACTGCGTTTGCTCCGGTGAAAGACGTACGCAACACTTGGACCCCACAGCTTCGCACTGACATCGGTGAACGAACGAGTTTGGTTTTCTTCGATCTTGCCAATGGCAAGGAACGTATGGGAGGCTCAGCGCTCGCTCAGGTGTTCAAGGAAATTGGTGCTGTTGCACCTGATGTTGAAGATCCAGCAGTCCTCAAATCTTTCTTCCAAGGTTGCCAAGCAGCGAAGGACTCCAACCCCGGCCTGGTTCTGGCTTATCACGATCGTTCAGACGGTGGTCTATTCACGACGATTGTTGAGATGGCCTTTGCTGGCCGTGTCGGTGTACAGGTTTCTCTGGACGTGCTCCATTCCGTTGAGAATCCCATCGCTACGCTTTTCAACGAAGAACTAGGCGCCGTTGTCCAGGTTCGTCAATCTCAGCTTCAAGAGCTGATCACCGTTTTCAATAAAGCTGGTTTCCCCTCAACTTCCATACATGTCATCGGCAACGTTAACGATTTTTCGGATGAGAATATCTCATTTGTCTACAAAGCGGAGACTTTGTACAGCGCTCAACGAGGCGATCTACAGAAGATTTGGTCGGAGACGTCATACAATATGCAACTTCTTCGCGATAACTCCACCGCTGCTGACGAAGAATACGCGCTCATCGACGACAAGGCACACACCGGTCTGTTCTACGATCTTACCTTCAAATCCACACCCGTCGTCAGCTACCCCTCCCGTCCCAAAGTTGCAATTCTTCGTGAACAAGGCGTGAACGGTCAAGTAGAAATGGCCTGGTCTTTCACAGCTGCTGGCTTCGATGCGGTTGACGTACACATGTCAGATATTCTCAACGGCTCTGTCACCCTCGCTAAGTTCAGAGGTTTCGCTGCCTGTGGTGGGTTCTCTTACGGCGATGTCCTCGGAGCTGGAAAAGGATGGGCGAACTCGGCTTTATTGAATGACATTGCCCGACGCGAATTCTCCAATTTCTTTGCCCGAGAGGACACCTTCACTCTGGCTGTGTGTAACGGATGTCAGTTCCTGAGCCATCTCCGTGAGATCATCCCCGGGACGGAGAACTGGCCTGAGTTCAAGCCAAATCGCGGGGAACGCTTTGAAGGTCGTGTGTCCATGGTCGAGGTCGTCGACAATGAAGTGACTCGCTCGTCTGTATTCTTCTCGAATATGGCCGGATCTAAACTCCCCGTCGCAGTCGCCCACGGTGAAGGACGTGCAGCCTTTTCGTCCCCAGAGCAGCAAGCGGCCTTAGAGGCTTCGGGTCTTGTCGGTGTTCGTTATGTTGACTCACAAGGAAAGCCTACCGAGGTTTACCCACTCAACCCAAACGGTAGTCCTGGTGGAATTACGGGTGTACAGACCGCGAATGGTAGAGTGCTAGCTTTGATGCCTCACCCTGAGCGAACCACCATGCTCGAGGCCAACAGCTGGTCTTCACCATCTCTGAAAGAAGCCTGGGGTGGAATCGGGCCTTGGTTCAAGCTCTTCCAAAATGCCAGGAAATGGTGCAATTAGAGTTTTCAGGGACGCTTCGGTACGTTTTTTCTTCTTTTCCTTCTATTTATCACTGAGAGTAATTTGTTGGTTTTCAGATGCAATGAGACTTGTCAAATATCTAGATGGCACGAAGGGGATGCGAATGGTCTCACTGGTGGTGAGTTGTTGGGAATCCCACAGACGATGGCGTCCGATGTACATGGAACTGCAACATGCGGACGAAAAAGTAATTTAGAATCATTTCAATGGAATCAAATGAATCGCCAAATATCAATTTAAAGAATGGGAATCACGAATACATGTTCACTGGGTTACGAAGGATGTTTGGGCGTTGCTTTCAGAAGCCCGACAATCATCGTGGCGACAGCGACGATACAACAAATGAAGATTATAGATGCGAACAGACACCACCTCGCCCACCTCTTTTCCGCTATTCGGATCTCTTCCACGACCAACCGTTGTGCAGGATTCGCCGTCTGCATTTCTATGGACTCTGCGTTTGTAGATGTACGTGAAGTCTTAAGCATGAAGGCTCCGCAGATTCATAAGACAGGAAATACTAGCCAGGGAACAGAAGCCAACTTGGTCAGTCATATCAGGCAGTATACCGATCAAGCAACACATACAGAAACCGAACCTAAAGAACGTTCTTGCAAGAGTTTTGGGCTCTCTGGGTGGATGTTGGGGATCGTGTCTATTATACACGGGAGGTACATTTTCCCAATAAGACGGCAGCGACTCTCTAGAAGGCCGAGGTCCGAAGGTTGGCATAAGATATTGCGTTCCTCGTGAACCAGTAATGCTTTCGGAACGGCAGCGTACCACTCCAGCGTCTCTTTGTCCGTACGTCAAATTGTATCGCACGATATCCGCGTCTGTATCTTGCGAGAAATCGGGGGAAGAGAGGGCGATAGCATTGTGAAACGGAGGCGGCGAGTAGGCTGGAATAGGTGGAGCTAGTGTAATCATAATATCGCTGCATGTCGATGCATCGGTCGTTGGACATCGCAGGAGGGGAGTTGTCGAAGTGTCCTGTGAGGCTGGAGGTCGCACATCTTTTGAGGACGAGTCGACTTGGTATGAGCTCATTAGGAAAGTGTCAACTAGAGAGTGATTATTTCAGCTGCCTTTCACAAGATGGGGCGTTCTTTTGACTCTAGTAAAGCTAACTCACTCAAAATAAACGAGGTCCAACACAGAAGTGAGGAATGTGAAGAGTTTTCAAATGTACCCGTGCTTCGGATACGAGTTTAGAGACACCATTGAGGACATATATGAAAGATGGAAGCCACCGGAACCACTTCCTCATGACTTGTCGCCATAGGGTGCGACTTCTGGTGTCAACCGGAATTGAACGAGATATTCTCACTTGTGTCATTCTCGAAGAAGATAGGCTACGGAGCTTATTTAAAAAATGACAAAGATATTTCGAACGCTGGAGCAAAGCTGTTCTTGTAAGCGCCGAGGACAATTTGTGGGCGCAGAATAAATCAGTCAATTCAAGCAGGTTTGCATACAACTGCGATTACTCGACGACAATATAGGGTTAAAGACGCGCACGCACTCGCCCTTATACTAGTTATAGAGCCCATACTCTATCCGATACATTGCCAAACGTTTTTTTCATAACAACTATTTACAGTACTTATCCAAAAACTGAAGTCAACTTCAATTTCTCCGAAGTTTCGCCTTTTGGTAATCATCTGTTGTGGATTCGTGAGTTAGTTTGTATTTTCCCGACGTTTCTCCGTGTGTAGCACTTCAGCTTGAAAGTTCTCTTCCGGTTGGTCTTTCGGAGCCTTCACTCCAACTCTCATCTGACTCCGTGTATTTGGATGACATTGTTCTAAATTCAAACTTTACAGAATTTTTGAGGATGCTACAGCGACCACACAGGCAAGAATGAATAGTAAAACTGCAAACAAACATCGCCTAGCCCACTTCTCCTGCGCATCGCGAAATTCATGTGCATGTAATGACATTTCTTCTGCAGTAAGGCTCTCCTCAGAATTAGGTTTGGGACGACGAGGTGAAGCAAGCATGAAAGCACCACAGATCCATAATACGGGAAACACTTTGTGGGCATAAGTGACTCGAATGAAAGGAAGATACGAAACGTGGACGTACGAAAACCGTATTTGAAAAATAATCTAGCACGCGTTTCAGGGTCCTCTTTTTTTTCTCGCTGGTCGTATCGACTATACGTAGGTGGCAAATTTTCACCGTAAGCAGGGAGGGATTCTTCTATGGAGGCGGAAGGCCGGGATTCCAAGGTTGACCTGAACGATGGTAATTCTGGAAGACAATGTATTGCTACAGCACAACCGTAAGCCAAATTATATTGTGCGACGTCTGAATTGGCTCCTCCAGAAAAGGGCCCATAAGATAGTGCAACGGAATTGCGAATTGGGGGCGAATAAACGGGGCGCATTGGGCTAGGTTCATTGTTCATTTCGATTCCAGAAGATTCCCGTCGAGCATACAAACTCATCCGATTATGGAAGCATCTCATCGGTAGCTAATCCTACTGTCCAGCGGTAAAATAAATATCTGGTTTGGGAAACAATGGAAAAATATATTGCTCACTTACACAAGTACCAGCGAAAGGTGAGGGAAACGATTAGAACAAGGGCTCGACACTCAGATAGTCATACATATATAATTCGGAAAGCCACTGGAGCCACACTGGTCTCCACGTCATGGCTCATAGCAAACCATACACTGTTGCGTAGTATATGTGGAGAAGGAGTGATTTGGCTGAAAATAGGTTATTGGGAGCAAACCTCCATCGGTGAGAAAACGATCGTAAATATACATTTTACTCTTTTTATCATTGAGGGCGTGCCACAGGATTTGAAGGGGTAAAGATACTCAGATATGAGTCAACTATGAGTGATGCGGCGCATTTTGGTTGGTGTTCTAACACTAGCTTAGATATCTGAATACGACCATGTTCCATGTGTTCTATGGCACAGTCAAATACCAGGCACGGGTACACTGAGGGCGTGTAGTATCAGGTGCACATCTACCACTACGACTGACAGAGAGTGGAGCATGATTTCGGAAAGCATGATATAGAGTTTAGAATTTGGCAATACTCCAACGTGGGAAATTACCGTTGGGAAATAGGGAGCACATAAAAGTAATCTGATTACTGGTGGGCGCCTAATTCACGCTGGGCGGAATGACAGGTATTTACTGGGTATTTAACCAGTCGTTCAAACGTTCAATAGCTGACGCAATCTTGGGGCCTATTTTTTTTCTGGCCAGGCTCCTAAATTTTGTTTACATCAAGCAAATTCAGCCTTTACAGTACAAGTACGGTTATTCTGAAACGATGATCACATATATGAGTCTGGCCATCCATGCTAAATACAAAATCAGTGCCCTGTGAAATGAACTTGATCGATAGAAAGTCGCGTTTATTCTGCGAAGTTACAGAACGTTGTGATAAATGTGATGGTGTGATTGTCTTCCAAATGGCATGCGCATACAGAGGACACAGCTACTTATGATACTAAGTAGAAATTTGTTGGAGCGGGAAAAATGAGACGTAAAAGAAAGAGAAAGATAGCTAAGTAGAAAAAGAAAATAAAACACAGCACAGAGATAGAAATAGAAAAGCGAAACGATACAGAGATAAATGGGGGGGGAGACTCTCACGCGGGGTTGCCCATGTAAAAGGAAAATCGAGGACGAGAAAAAAAGTAACAAAAACACACAGCTACGCTCCGGAACGGTCATAGCCGTCGCTACAGCATACTGTCGTCTTCCGGAGCACAAATACAAAAAGTCCCCAGCTTCGGTTGAATCCTGATAGACCTTCTTCTGTCGTCTCCTATGTCGAGTGTTACACGATCGGGACACCCTAAGCCCACTGAGCCTTGTCCCAGGCCGGGTCTTGTAGGAAGGCGCAGAGGACCTTGCTTCCAGTCTAAAAAGGCAACAGATTCGACGTGAGCGACCTCCGTATAGCTGAATTTCCTCTAGACGCCCGCACAAGGGCGACGCCGAGTGGAAAATGGACGGGGATATACGCACCTGTAAAAGTGGATGGCCCGCAACGATACTCAAAAACCTCTCCAGACCCTCTCTTCGGGCCTCAATGACTTCATCGGAAAAGCGGTTCGTGAAAACCTTGCCAGGGAGAGGAGGAATGTTGACTCGTGTAGATTCGTGCTCCAGGATATCGCGGAAGGCCTCGAAGTCGGAGTAGCGCCGTCGCACTACGGAATGGCGCAACTTAAAGGCGGGGATGTTTGTCTTTGGGAGGTTTGCAATGGTAAGTGGCGGGATTGGAGATCGTGTAAGATAGCTAGCTGCGCACCTTGCATACAATCTCGTAGTCTGTGTACATTTTCCTCCCAAATCCTGTAAAATCCCACCAGTAAATCAGAGACATTATATTCCGGGCGACGTATTGCAGTAGAGAAAACAACACTGGGACCATATCTTGGACTCAAGCTGACTCACCATGTGTTTGTGGGTTTCTGACTTCAATCTCCAGAAAGCTCTCTGGTACACTGTACATCTCTTCGATCTAATTCGCGTACACAGCGATAAAGTAGTACTGTCATAAGTGCCCAAAAGACAGCAGAACACGGTTCCGAAGTTAAACGCACCGTCTGCTCCCTGGCCGAAAGCAGGCTCTCTTCAAACGCAGAGCTGCGAGCAAATGGTGATACGGCGGCAGCCATTTCTGTTGATGTGTAGTATATCTATCCAACGAAACAGAGGATTAGATGGCTTATAGGGTCACCAGGTAAAGTGAATGGGAATTCGGAGGACAGAGGATGGGAGGCAGGGGGAGATGGCCTCAATTGTGCCTGTCACGAATCTTCTGTCGCAGTCACATTTGACAGCAATGATGATTAGATTAGATATGCCATTTATAGATACTTGTGGGCGCTTGTGCCTACTTGTAGTCACCTTTCTTGCTGCGTCCTAAATGCATCCTACTTACGCTTGAGCGAGTAAATCAGATCTGTTTTCTCAAAAACACTTTCTCCCAAATATTATGACTTTTCGACAAATAAAATGGACATCTTTTCTGCAACTTTCTGACATTCATGCTACATTTCTAAATTCTCCTTATTGAAATCTGTCTGTACCATATATACACGCTTCTCGGAGAACAGATAGAATCTGATTGATAGATTTTTTGGCCAACACGAAGAGAAAGTGGGCAATGGGAGACATTTCAAAGTCCGACGTAAAATTATTCCCACGATACTATTTCACTATGTGGCGGCTTCTTCAACATGACTTGAATACGACGACGACAATGGCGACTGTTCATCCTTCACGTATGGGATTAATTCCCCAGGAAATGAGAGGAGCACTACCCGAACGGAAACGTGATCGCTCACCGTCTCCAAATCCCCGACGTTCAAGGCGCAGCCCATCACCTCGCCGCAATAGAAGCAGGAGCAGGGATCGAGGTAGGGATAGCGGCACCAGGCGGGATGATAGCAGGGACAGGGGTAGGGACTCGTATCGGCCAGCAGAGACTCGGAGGCCGAGTCCAAAGTACGAAGATTATAGACGGCCCCCGGGGTCGATGGCGCCTCCGCCACCGCCAGTTGGGGAACCTTCTGCACCGTGGAGGCAGCAGGAGAACATGTATCCCGGGAGGAGGGATCATCACAATGCCCCTCAACATGGAAATGCAAATGCGGGGTTTTTAGAGAGGTGAGAGCAAATGCTGCATCATAGAAATTGGTTTACTAAACTCTGTACAGCCGTCGTGCTCAACGTGAAGCACAAACTGTCAATGTTTGGCCGCCGTCTCCTAAGGCTCCAGCTAGAGACTTGTAAGTATCTTTGATAATATAATTGTCCGACACTAATTGTGTCCACAGATCTCCCAAAGGCAAGAAATCCAGCAGGAAGTCCAAGAGACGCAGGTCTCCCACACCTAGTGACACCGACTCCTCGGAAGAAGAAAGACGGCGCGAGAAGAAAGAAAAGAAACGGGCTCGTAGGCACGAAAAGGACGAGAAAAAAGAATCGAAGCGGCACCACAAGTCACGGCATACCGACGATGAAGACAGCGAGGACGACCACAAACACCGCAAACATCGCAGCAGCAGACGTGAACGCAGCCGAACTCGAAGCAAGAGCAAGAGCGTTCGTCTCAAGTCTCGCAGTCGCAGCCGTACACCAGAGCGACGGATGGACGAAGATAGGGACAGAGCACCGAGACGTGCCCACTCCCAAACCTCCTCCGACCCACAGTCTCGAGAAGTATCAGCCGCCCCACCTTCAACTAGGGAACCCGGCGAGTCTGACTCAGACGACGAGCTCGGACCCAAACCGCTCACCAAAAACAGGAACACGAAAAAATTCGACGAGCGCGCATACGGTGGCGCATTACTCCGCGGCGAAGGCAGCGCCATGGCTGCCTTCCTGCAAGACGGCACTGAGTCGCGTATCCCCCGGCGTGGTGAAATCGGCTTGACCTCCGATGAGATCGCCAAATACGAGGATGTAGGATACGTCATGAGCGGAAGCAGGCATAGGAGGATGAATGCTGTGCGTATGAGGAAGGAGAACCAGGTTATCAGCGCTGAAGAAAAGAGGGGTATCTTGAAGCTGCAGAGGGAGGAACGAGAGAGGAAGGAGGCGATTTTGCGGGACGAGTTCAGCTTGTTGGTAGATGAGAGACTCAAGGGTTCGGGGACTGGTCCGTCTTAAATCGCTGCTTTCATCTCACTCTCAAGCAGCGTCCATTACTTACGTTCACCTTATGAATTATACATGTAACCTAGTCCTTAACGCTTGAACGTTCTACAAATATATTGCTTGTCCGAAGCGGCTGTGGTAGTTTTTCAATTCTACTTTGGAGAGCTATCGCAAGCGCTTACCGACAAAATAGCTTGCCATGAGCCAAATGAAAGAATGACTACGCTCGTTTTGGCACCCACTCCCCTCTCCAAAGTCCTAACAGCAGACTTATATTGACACCCTTGTCCATGGTCCCTGCATGGAAAACCGGATCTAGCCACAGAGGCAGGCTAAACGTAAACCACACAAACACCCAAAGGAATCCTACAATTTTGAGAAGGGGATTTTCATGGTACCCAAGGCGTTTGGCGAGCGCGATGACAGAGTCTTCGAAAGTGATAGCAACCGCTTGGAGAGGGAAGAACAACATAGACTTCCCAGACCAGTTTTGTAATAGGGCATAGTCTGCACCATAGTGTATGAGCCCCGATAGGAAAAAGCTGCCGAATAGCTTGAAGTAAGTGGTGAAGGTGCATCTCGGAAAGTGCAAAATCTGTGCGAAGAAGTTCATATGACCTGTAAGGAACTAAAAAGAATCGTCAATTACGAGTCGCCAAAATCGTTCGAGCATCACTCACCTTTCGCAGCATTTGATGCCAAACGCGACCCCACACGTTCCGAAGAGTATACGCATCTCGTATAGAACCAAAAGGTGCAGGCCAATCTCGGGGTTCCCATAAATTCAAGGCCACGCATATCGCGCTTAGCACACAATACAGCATGCACAGCCAGGAGTATACGATGAATGGATAAATCCAGATAGTCGTTCGCCATGCCCATCCAAATTCGGTGAAAGAAGGTCCTGCTGTGCCAAAACAAGGGTTGGATCGCATGAAAATCGATAGAACGTCGAATATCAGGAAATAGTATGCAGCCGACAGGAGTTGCGAAATAACAAAACGAGAACGCGACTTCGTCGTCGGCCGTGGAGCGATATGTTCGGTTGGTTCGTATGTCCAATTGATTCCTCGCGCTGTGAGGGCAAGTTGTAACGCCCACTTCACGCGCTCCAGAAAGGACATCTCCGTCGTAGGCTTCTTCTGGCCTATCATCCTCAACTCGGGCTGGTAGCTGCGAAGCAAGACCATATCTGACGCGGTGAAGAGTGCCGTCAGGATAGACGTGGCAATGACATAGTCGGACGAAGAGTTGTCAGATGCACTGAGGAACACAAGGTAGTAGGAGAGAAGAGCAATGGGGATGATGAAAAGTTCGTTAAACCGGGCTTTTTTCCCGCCTCCTCTGGCTAGAGCGATGATGTAGATGAGGTGAATGAGGCCGAGAAGATTTGGGTTCAAATCGTGTTTTCCATTCATTTCGGTGGCTGGCAGTGGTAGAGATGGGTAGAGTGTCGTGTCATTGTGCGAGCCATAGAGGGATGTCGGCGAATATGCATGCCCTATAGGTTATAATTATGATGCCATTATTCTGGTTGTCTACAGATTGTATTTGAAATTTGACCTGAAATTTGATGGTTAGGTCCAAGTTGATCGAGCGATGTGGCATTAAGGCTTCGTTGAGGATTCGTTAGACTCTAAAGCTCTAAGGATAAAATACGGACCCAACACGCCAGTTTGAATGTCTACTTCGTTATATCTTTAAATTTCTTGGACTGGTGGGCACCCCCTAACAATATTGACCCGATCAAAATTAAAACGATGTAGCACCAAGTACATACCTAATACCGCAACGTTGAATATTTTTTACTCGCCAGTTCTGGTTGCTTCAGCGCCTCGTCATAGTAATATGTATGTAGAGGAGATATACCATCAGAAACGGCGTGTCAGATTGTCATAAAAATACGTAGTCAAAAGGAAACAGAACAGAGGGGAGAGTGATAAGATAATAAGCAGAATTCGTTAAGAGTTCCATGAATACTCTACGAGCATAAGTTCGCTCCCAAATATTGTTACACAATACAGGAAGTATACCTGCGGCTACCTGAGCAGATGAGATGATGGTTATGATGAAGGAGATTGGTAGCGATAATCGTGGCACGAGTGATAGATGCGGCGGGGATGGGTGGGAGATATGACATATCCACAAACATTGTATCCGTTATCCGGGTGGAATAGTAAAGAAAATAAGTGTGGTAGTTTGAACTGGATATGGTGTGGCTAATATTGTACGCAGGTGGACGAGGTAGGTTGGATAGAATACGACGATTCATGGACGTCAGACGCGGAGAGTAAGCGCCAATGGTGAGGTGATGAATACGTGGTAGGAAAGAGTCGGTATGAAGCGAAGACGCCAGGCATCCCAGAAACAGAGACAGAAATTGCGAAGGGCATTGCAAAAGACAGGAAGATAAAATACAGAAGAGATACAGTGATAAGGCTCAGTGCCCGCTCGACGACGGCGGTACGAGGCGTATGCTGCCCATACTATCTGGTGGAAGATCCGTATCGCTCTCCGTACTGCTTCCGGTTTCATTTTTCCTCCAAAGGCTTTCGCTCTCCTCTTCGTCGTCTTCTCCGAGGCCCTTAGGATATCTCTTGGGGGTCCTCGTCCGTTCTCTCTCCCTCTCCTTAGATTTCTCCCTATCCGACCTGGATTTAGGGACAGGATTTAGGCTCGCTGTGCTGCTAATGATACTGCTGACACCACCCCTTGCATAGGCCTGCATGCGTTCCAGCTCTTCGTCATTCCACTCACTCGGCGCCGAATCCGTCACTGACGGGAAGGACAACAGTGTCGTCCGATCGAACACCTCTCTTGAGTCCTTCCTGGCCGGTGGTTGTTGCCCTGGCCGTCCAACGCGTTGATACATCGTCGGCGGTGCGCTATGTACCACATGTTCTTTCGATATTGAAAGCGGTATCGTAGCTGTTTGGGGCGTTGATGGTGCCATGGGAGTCCGAGTACCGGCGCTCGGTGGTCCAGGCAGGACTGGAATGACAGGCGTCTCGATCCCAATAAGGTTGCCCTCGGTCGCGACGCTGTCCCGGGGCTCGGGCAGCGCTGGCAACGGCGGGTACCCGCTGTGTAGCAGCATCGACCCATGCACGGCCTGCCGATGCTCGTGGGTCGCGGGCGACTGAGGCTGGCCAGGTCTGCTGTATTGATGCACAATCTCCTGGCTATCAAATTTGATTGTCGGTCGTTTGTTGACGAGTTCAGAATGGACCGAAGGAGCGCGGAAGGAAGATGCGTCGTCCCGGGGTACTGGAGCGTCGTAGAGCTGGTGCCGCTGTAATCCAGAGATGCTCTCGGATGCGCCCGGCAATCCTCCAGAGCTCATCCAGGACATAGTCGCATCGTAGGGCGCAGCCGCGCCGGGCGGTCGCGTTCGTAGGTGCGAAGTGGTATGTTGGCTACTTTGGCTCATTCTCTTCACTGTCCGAGCACGGATGATGCTTCCCATAGCACCGAACGAGCCTCGAAGGGTATCCATCCCAGGATCCTCGTAACCAATCATCCCTTTCTCGTCCACGTCTGTCTGGGATCTGGCCGCCTGGAGGAGCATAGTAGACCGCCGGTCGAGTTTGTTAAGTTTTTCGGGGTCGACTTTGGACATCTGGAGAATGGTGATTCCGAAGCAAATAACGAGGAATCCCATCACCAGGGTGATAATCTGGGAAACGCCTGCATCCAGGCCTTTGAAGAGCACCTACGAGAGGTAAATCATGAGGGAGGTGCAAAAATGAAAGAGGCGACTTACAATCGTTGTAACCATGGAAAAGAAGGTAACTAGAGACGCTATTGAGATGCATTTTCTGGTAAGAATATTAGAAGCGACTTACAAACGACATAATATGTGGGCGTGACTGAGGAAACAGGTGAACAAGGGGTTCTAATGATGACATGAGGATCAGCTCACCCATAGCTACATAGAGGATGCACGGTTAGCTCAACCCAAGCAACAAGATCAGAACGTTGCTTACCGGTATTGAATAGTGCGAGTGCAACATTTAGATAATACACTTCCACCACTGCGAATGACAACCGTTAATTCGATTCATTGATGACTGAATGGTAGAAGGCTGCTCACAGAGGGTTATAATAACGAAGCCGAATAAAAAGTACATGAACCAGTGCTTGAACTGTGAAGAGTGCATGTGAGCGATTTGATGCAGTAGTAAGAAAGAGTATGGCATACCTGGTTGTCTCCCATAGCTGTTTGTACAATCGCTGCTCCAAGTCCGGTCGTGACGCTGACGGATATTCCACCTATCATACTACAGACAAATATATACCACAACATGCTCCTCTTTCCATATCTTGGTTCCAAGTTCAATGTCAGGCTTGTCCAAATAAAAGCAACAGATCACGTACTTGGGAGCGAAGTAGAATACAATGACCAACGACGCTGTGATGAGAACGGAAATGTAGGCCAAAAACCCGGGAGATAGGAATAATTTTTGGAACTCGGTGATCTGTCCAACAGTCTGCTCTTGAGGACCTATTAGCGAGGGGAAATGGTGAGAATTAGTGATGCTGCTAGTATGTCGACGAGGATTGATGTGCACCATTTAATGCGATGATTACCGAACCAAGCTTGAGTATGAAGTGAGCACAAGGCTGGGAATGACACAGAAAGCCACGCACAATACACAGCCCACATCCAAGCCACCCGAAGAAGCTGAGTTTTTCGTTGAGGAAAAGCGAAGATAATATAGCGCAAATGACGACAGATAGTGCTCCTAGCGGCGTCTGTATTCCTAGTGAGTCGACTGAAAGGGCGAGTATGGAGTAAGACCAGACTGACAACAACAATGGCTTCCACAAAGGCATAGGCTACCCCAGAAGGTATTTTCAGATCAATTATGGGCGTCAAGTGAAATCACACGACGCACCAGCAAAGTTGCACAGTTCTCCTAGAATCATCACTACAACAAGAACCTTCAGCTCTCGACAAAACCGCTTTGCAGAATTGACACATACTGCTCATTCCTACCCACCATAATGGCTATGGGGCCCCGCATCATTATCAGGGGATTCCGACGACAAATACCTGGGACTCACTGATTTCAGGTACGCAACCCCCTCTCCCAGCTGTCCGCCCGCCTGCGAGCGCAGTAGCCCCTTCTTCTTGAATACGAAACTTGAACCGATGAGCAGGCCACTTGTTATTGCTAGGATGATCCCGACAATCTAAACATGACAAAGGTGAATTCAAACGATTTCCAGGAAATCGAACTATGGCCCGCACCTTAAGATTTTTGCCAGCAGAAAGTGTATGTGTCACCGCTGATGTGGTAGCCGTGGCCACCGCGGACGTTGTGGACGACATTGGGGAGAAATGTCGTCGATAGTGGGGGTAGGAGGAGAGGAGCGTTACTATTGAACGTTACTGCAGGGCAACCGCCCTCTTTGCCGTTGCCGACGCCGGATAGTTGCCATTTTTAGATCCAGGCGGTGCTACAGCGGCCACACCACCATCTGAACGGCCATCTCACTAGTCTCTATATCCATCTAAATGCGTTGACAGTGTCCATGATATACAGCAACATATCATGATGAGACTTCCCACTCACATCTGTCGGAAATTGGGGTCCAGAAAGGCAGCTCATATGCGAAGGTAGCACGCGATGTCTATGTCAATTGTCTTCTTCCTCTGGGTATGGACATAACAGGCCGCATTCAGATGTCGCCAGACATGTTCTCGTCATAGCCCAAGCACATATGCAATTCCCTTGCAGAAGATGACAGGCCAAGTGCTGCAGGATATTGGCAGCAAAATGAACGTGAGCCGAACAAACCCAACTTCGACCGTTGGGAACGGCTGATGTTCGTTGTATTACTATCAATGTAAAAGTCATGGCCAATGCTGACCGCGGGTCCAAGATGCATAGCAAAGTGCAGGAACCGTGGAACCGTCCGGCGACGGCCTCTCAGCGGCGGTCGAAAAAATAGTTCAAGAATCAGCATGCGTCAATCGTGCGTTTTGCCCAAAATAAATCATCATCGCGCTTGACAGTCAGTGAAGCATGTCGGACTGTTATTCTTATGTATACCAAATCGATTCTGCACACCCTCTCACTCAACTCTCAGTTCGAACAGATTGAGGTCCCACGGATCAGATCTTCAGAACTCGTCATAACGGATCACTTCTGTGGGGCGGAGGCTGTGCAGGCTGTGTAGCGGAATTGGAAATTGAGAATTCTAAAAACCATGAAGAACCGACCCACCGGGGACGATGCTGGGACTGCGGAGAATGAGGTAGACTTGGCGGAGACTTGCTGCTGCGCAGAGCTCAGAAATGCGCAACGAAACGGAGTCGGTCTCGATGACCGAACCGTCGGCACTGAGTGGAAAGTTTAAGGGTCTACAAACCAATGTAGAATGCAAACGGGCGACGCCGCTGGTTGTCCAATGCACTGATAGAATCCGAACTTCGAGCTATGCTCACTTAATGTACAGATCGTACAGGAGGAGTGTGTTGGGAGTGTATAGACTTTACTACCAAGCGTCCTCTGATTCCACTCGAACCCCTGTCATCAACTTCACCCCCTGTTCCTTCAACGCTCAGAGCTTTTGCTCTGCTTCCTCTCCAGTTGTCATCTCTGGGTTATCAGGCAATTCAGCTTGTTGAACTTCAATTGTCACTATCTCAAGCGCGCTCCTGTGTCGGTCCCAACATCCAGGAACGTAGAACATGTTCGTGAGCAAGGTCGATTGTATCACAGTCAAATACTGCAGCCCTGGTAAGTATATCTGCCGCACGTTTCTACGGAAATCTGATACTTCTGCAAGGACGGCAAATAAACTTGCGCTGTCGGGTAGTTCAATCCGCAAGGAGTTTATGTGTAAACGCTGAAGGATGGGCATAAGCTGAAAGATTGTATCGAGATCTTCTCTGCGGGTTGTACGCTCAAGCCATAAATCCTCTAGATAACATCCCGACTTCGATATGAAGCCTACCCAATAATTCATTCCGCGTTCCATATCGTCGAAGCGTCAACTGATTGAAAGTTTTCGCAACGAAGGGCATAACAGATGTTCGAAAATGAGATAACAACAACGAGTGTCAACGTCGAGGGATACGACATTGATATGCACTACAGGCTGATCGTGGAGAGGCCAGAGGTATTCGTTTGATCCTTTGTGCCAAGGCAGGGAGCACACGCATTCCACGAGATTCGGAGCTCTGCGAAACAGCTCGAAATATTCTGACACTGGTAGACAAACTATTATCAGTTTCGTTAGACAACTCCAGTCGATGTTGACCCAGTCAATAGAAAAGTAAATGGGCCCTAATCTCAGAGTTTTTGGCCGTATGCTGTTTCCCATATTAACTACTCCCCCTGGGTTTGGTTTAGTAATTCCAGGAGCCTGCTAAATGCAGAGTGTCCGTAAGGGTGAAGTGCCCTCGATGTCTGCCGAAAAGTAGGGGAGGTACTATGCCGGACCACCGTCATACTTTAGCCACGCCCAACGTCGACAGTACTGGCTGATCACTGTGAATAGTTCCCTGGCCTGTTCATTCCGATGCTCGCCCCTCTAGCAAAGATATTGAAGGAGAGAGGAAGTTGGTCAGGACGCTTTATCCGATTGCGTGCGAGGAGTGGCAATATATGAGGACTCTGAGACCTAAAATACAGGGGAACAGTCGACCAGAGTTGTGGTGTCGAATGCGTTACGTGTAGCCACATCTGGGAGACAGCTCGGTGCACGCAGCGTGTATCTCCGTTTCCAGATAACGGCTGTACAAAATAATAGGAATCCCATAGAGCACAGTGAATGGACAGAGCTCTCCGGCGCTAAAGATGGGATGACTTGGCTCGAAGATCTCGCATTGGGTCAGGTGAAAGTCACCGACGGTCTGTCGACACTGTTGTAAAGCTCGACACCCCAGATCCGATTTCCGAATGTTGCGGGTCAGGGGATAGTTATGAACCTCAGGAAGGGTGAACAGAAACACACTCTCTAGCGTCGCCTGTCTGTTCTTCTGGACGGTGCCCATATTGTATTTCCGTTTTTGATGCCTGGGTCGGATAATTACACTCTGAAAGAGGTATGCAAAAATTCCTGTGAGTGAGCCAGTGGTCGCGCTGACATTTCCTGCTCTGAAATTCGAATAGGCGATCAATGATTTCCGTATAGCACTAATCAGCGTACAACTCACACAGTAGGATGCAATTCTACATTTCGAGCAGAGCTTTAAATCAACTTCGATAGGACATCGAGCACATTGTTCCCTGAGGTCCATTCTTAGAGGAGAGCGATGTGACAGGAGGGAAAAGACAGGATCAGCTTCACGGCAAACCTGCATTTATAAGGGGCCGCGAAGTGGGCGCCCAAGAAGCTTAATCTGGATGGTTCCCGCTATCAAGTTATTGATGTGCTATCGATGGACTTCGCTGAATAGTTTACAATATAAATTCCACAGTGAGACTATACTTCTCCAATGACGTGCAGTCACTGTTTTCACAACTTCAGGACGTTAGGTACAACCTCGATCCAATAGCTACCATAAGAATAGACGAAGGACCGTTATCATCGCGTACATGTTGAGTTGGTGTGCACTTACCCATCAGGATCCAAAATAAACGCGATGTGCCTCATCGTGCCATCGCTGGGCCTCTTCTTAAACTGGACGCCAAGCTTGTCAAAGCGCTCGCAGGCAACCTCGACGTCGTCGACTGTGATGGCGATATGTCCGAATCCACGACCAGGGTCTGAGTTTCCGTTAGCGTATCCCTTGAAGTTGGGGTCGCTTTCTGTGCCGTGGTTGTGTGTTAACTCGAGGATGCCTAGATAGGCGCGTAGTGTAAATCGAATGCTGTATCATCTGTACGCTGATACGAGCTTACCTTCACGTGCAAATCGCGTAGCCTCCTTCTCTTCAGCCGTCAATTCGCGACCGTCGTGGTTGAATGCGAGGAAATACAAAGTGAAGTCGGAGAATTTCTTTTCTGTATGTCATGCAATTGTTAGAATCCCGCTAAACTGGTACCCTGAGTTTTATTTACCAGAGAGGAGCTCCATCCCAATAATCTAGGGGTTTTTCAGCTGATGTTCTATGAAACATTGCGATAGTAGAAAGCTGATCTTACATCTTGATAGAAAGCAAGAGACACCTTAGGGTCCTTGATCCGGAGCATGGTGTGATTGAACTGATCTCAACGCGATAAGTGCATCTATGAATACAACAAGATTCAGGGAGGTAATACCTTGAAGCTAGCTGTTTCTGCTGTGCGAGGCATGTTGGTGGTAGTGAGAGAGGTGAGAGAATTAGAGAGGAGTGTCTGTGCGTTCAGGGGATTCCCATGACGCCATCGTCGTCTATTTCCGGATAAGATAACATCGGTTTCCAACTCTACCAACACGATAGTAAGTTGCCAGAGGAGAGTCGGATCTACAGTATGTGATGGAGCAATGCCCGACAAGAGATTTAGGCGCCGGTAGATAGAAGGCTGGTGTTGATACACTCGTAACCGGAATGACCGGAACGTTCAATTCATTCGGCGCTCAAATTCCGATTCGTTGTTCTGTTGGAACTTGGAACGCATACGTTGGCCAGCCATTCCCTTGAAGCTAACTAAAATTTACGCCGTCTTCCGAAAACCTTCTCAGATTGTCCCTCCTACTTTGACGAATATACTCCATGAAGGCCGTCTGCATGTTTGAATACTGTGCTAGGTCTTCGCACACCGAATGCACTTATCACGATAGAAGCGTATGGCTCGCAGAGTGAACTCGCTTCTGGACCGAAATTACTATTCACTTATTGACCGAGACAATCTTGTATCGACACAACCTCTATGCTGTGCTCCCAATTCAGAAGTCTCTCGGCTTTAACTCGCTGGATGACCTGAAAAGTAAAAGTGGTTCCATTTCTGGGCGACGTGGTATTGACCTCTGTATATGAGGCCCCAAAGCCTAAGCCTCAACGAGGGTTAGGTACCTTCAACATGTTCCCCGGGGTCCCCGAGATGCTGACAGTGCTGCGATTAACGCCTGTCACGATCGTGCGTGGCGTATTTTTCGGTGCTCAATAATTTCTATAACTCAACTAGAATTTGGGACTTTCGACGGGGTTTCCAATCGATAGAGGCGCCTCTGCTAACAGGAACTTGCATTCTGTCTGTGTACTGCGGGCTATGGCTAGTGTCTCTCTGCCCAACGAGCAAAATCCGGGTTATAGATGCTAACGAATACAACTATATATAGAGTCAGCTCTCAATTACTGAGTGTCATCCTCTACTTGCTGAGGCGGACATCTCGGGCATAGTAATGGCGTTCTTTCTGGAATTGATCGGCTGGGGAGAATATCTGGGAACTATAAAAGCTGAGGACATTCAAAAAGCTACTCAGTCTCTTTCTTCCTTCGTTCACCCCAGAAAGATCAAGATGCGCCCCTCATTGTTCTCCTCTGCTGTCCTTACTGCTCTCTCAATCCATCGGGTGGTCGCGTCGCCGGTCCAAGCCCTGGATAGTCGTCAGGTCGTCGACGGTGCGTAGATTTCTTCTACTCATCTCAGTTCGAAATCCAGAGCTGACGTGCAACAACGGCTAGATGCAACTGTCCTGAACTACGCGTTGACGTTAGAGCATCTCGAGAACGCCTTTTACAGTGGTGCTCTAGCGAGGTTCGACGAGCAAGCGTTCGCTGACGCGGGAATGCCTGCGTACTCGCGCAAGCGTTTCCAACAAATTGCTGACCATGAAGCGACGCATGTCAAGTTTTTGAGCACGGCGTTGGGCGATAAGGCGACTCAGCCATGTCAATATAACTTGTACGCTTTTCCTCTGTGATCGTGAGGGCGAGATCGTATTCACATGTTATTTAGCCCGTACACTGACCCGAAGTCATTTTCTGCTCTCAGTCAAGTACTCGAGGGTGTTGGTAAGTCTTCACATCGAGTGTCTTCATAGAAATCACCATTAATCGGTCCCAAACGAAATAGGCGTGTCAGCCTATACCGGAGCTGCCCAGCTGATCAGCAGCAAAGACTACCTGACGGTTGCGGCTAGCATTTTATCTACGGAAGCGCGCCATGCAAGCTGGGTGGCAGCCGCTGTCAATAAGTTTGCTGGATGGAGTGGTGCCTTCGATGTATGCATTCACCCAACATTCACCTATGTTTTCTTCTGACTTCTATGTTTAGACTCCTCTCGGTCTCAACGAGGTGTACACCTTGGCAGCGGCGTTCATCACGGGCTGCCCCTCGACGAACCCATCCCTCCCAGTCGTTGCACACCCCAAGTTCTCCCTTCAGGACCCCTCCCCTGGAAAGGCGGTCCACATCAGCTTCGAAAATAACGACTCAAAGGGTGCTACGTTCATCGCATTCTACAACGGCCTCAGCCCTAATTATCAACCTATCGTTGATGGAGCTGTTACCATTCCAGATAATCTCGAGGGAACGGTGTATGCAGTGGCTACTACGAGCAATAACGCGGCGAGTGGTGCGAACATCGTTGCTGGACCGGCTATCCTTCTGTTCGAGTATAACTCGAACCATGTGTTGGTTAGCTCGCTCCAAGCAAACTGATTCAGTTAACAAGGAACAATCCCCTTTCTTACTTCATATGGTATATACATGGCGCCACTCTTTTGTTTTGAGCAGATGACAGTTACAACCAACGGACATACATTACACTCTTTCGTTTCTTTACGTACCACCAACGTAATCACCTTCATTTTCGTTAACGCTGCAAATACCAAAGAATTTCTCGAGATGTTAACTGCAGGATAAAATCATGATCCCGAGTAGGTAACTCCAATTAATTACCCTCATCAGAAGTGTCACAATTTACTTATTTACAGTTTTACAAGCGAAAGCGTAAAAAAGCGCAAATAAATGTAAAAGCTACGTTTGGTAAAAGCTAGGTACCAACTCTCAAAAAGCGACGATTATTTGCCCTCCCTTTCCCCATAAAGGGTAGTGTAGCCGAGACGGCACAGGGCCATTTTTAGACAACTCACCCAAGCTCGACGCAGCAAGCTTTTCTGAGATTTGTGGCATCATATGCAAGCCTAAAGATTCCTGTAATTATCTCATACAAAATACTCCAACTTTTTACAAGCTAGAAAGCGGAAAAAAAGCGGACAAGCAAATTGTGAATTTGCTGATAGCCTGCGCCACACAGAATTCTAAATTTAGTAAGATGTTTACATGGGTAGTAATATAGAACGCCACTTAGATTAAATGAAGGGATTTTTCCTGCGGGATCGAAATTAAGTGCTGGAAGTTGGCTAGAAGAGAAGGCTTGCCAGCCATTCGGAAGATGTTTAAGTTACCGGCCATTAGAGATGGTTCACACGCCGCGATAGGAGTAAGAAGATATCTCAAGCGTGTTACAAGCATGGGTTCAGCATGGCAGCAAGGTACTATAAAGCGCAAAGTAGTTCAAGTGCTACCATTTTAGCCAGAATACCCGAACCATTGTTATACCATACCTCTTCTAGAGGAGAACAGAATACAAAGAGAGTACAATGATAAGTATGCCCCGGTCGATCACGTGCCTCTATATAAGTGATGCTGACTCGGGACAGCGCGAAACACAGCTCTCTTTCTGACACATCTGGCCATCGATCTACCTCTATTTCCCCTACATCTTCTTCGCAGCTACATTCTCGGGCATAAATGGGTTCCGATTATGATATTTCCGACGACGATGGCGACTACTACGACGATGAGGACATGATAGATGGCACCCAGGAGGATGAGGGCGATGGTGAGTTTGCTCCCTGCCACTCTGCTTCGTGTTACTCATCGGGTCTTTTGGAAGGAACAGAAACGGATACCGGAGATGAGATGGACTATGGCGATGACTTTAAGGTGCCGCCGAAAGAGAAGCGTAAACCGTACGAGGTCGAGTATGAGTCGCTCAGTCAGCAGGCCGTGGAGAAGCTCATGCAGAAAGACGTCGACCACATATGCGGGATCTTCGGTGTTGAGGTGGGTTTGTGCTCTTTTTTGTTCTGGCTGCTGTAGCTGGATCTCCCCTCTCCATCTGGTATGGGGCCCCGTGAGCTATGTATTTGTGGGGGGCGCGCCGGGATGGATATCGGGACGTCTTTGAGCACACAGCTAGCAGCTTCTAGACGTCACCTAATCCTGAATGAGCCTGCACCTCTCAGATGTATAGTTTCCTCTTGCTCACAGTCGAAGACTACCTCAAGGGGGAGGTCACATCAGTCCGTGTCTCGGTCATGGCTGCAATCAACACATGTCTGTAAAAACTGTCGTCATTAATACTCACGAATATATTTCCCCACATAGCCCGATACAGCGAGTTTACTGCTTCGACATATGAAGTGGAACAAGGAAAAGCTAATCGAAAATTACATGGACAATGCGAACGGTGTGCTTGTCGCTGCCGGGGTCACACTACCTGAGCCTGTGGAAAGTTCCGCTACTCGAGCACATAACATTGCTGCATCGTCGAGTCAGCAACCTTCCTCTTCCGCTCGTCGTCCCTCTACGCGGGGCTCGAAACTCCTTGGCCTTACTTCCAGCTCCAAATCCAGTCTCAAGTCGCCCCCACCGCCCAAGCCCCTCTCGCGCACGCCCTCGCGAAAAGCGGACGAGCCTTTCATCTGCCAGATCTGCTTCAACGATGCGCCAAACCTGCCCTCTCTTGCCCTTGACTGTGAGCACGCGTTCTGTACGGACTGTTGGACGGACTACGCAATGGCCAAGGTCCGCGATGAGAGCGAACACTCACTGAGGTGTATGGCGGAGGGCTGTGCGCTTGTCGCCCCGGACCAGTTCGTCCGTGAGATCCTGCTTGCCCCACCAGCTCCCGGAATGAGCGCAGAGCAGCAGCTTGTGAAGGAGAAAACGTGGGGTCGTCTGCAAGAACTATTCGTGAGACACTTCGTGGCCTGCAACGCGAACCTCAAGTTTTGTCCGTACCCGTCATGCACGAACACCGTGTCATGCCCGTCCGCAGCCTCCAAGTCAAGTCTTACGACGGTGGTCCCCATCGTTTCTTGCGGCGCACGGGGGATCGGTAGTCAAGACACAATCGCTGTGTCGATGTCGAGCAGTCAGCAGTTCGTGAATGGCCTCGGCCTCAAGGGCAAGGAGCACAAGTTCTGTTTCGGATGCCCGATCGAGAGCGATCACAGGCCAGTGATTTGCGGGGTTGCGAAGATGTGGTTGAAGAAGTGCCGGGACGATAGTGAGACGGCGAATTGGATTAAGAGCAATACCAAGGAGTGCTCTCAATGCCAAAGCACGATCGAGAAGAATGGAGGTTGCAAGTGCGTGTATTTTTTAAGTTGTGTATTACAAGAATGCTTTACTTATCGCTCTTTCTCATTTTTTTTTCTCCTTTACCGTGCAGCCATATGACATGCAAGAAGTGCAAACACGAATTCTGCTGGGTGTGTATGGGCCCATGGAGCGAGCACGGAACCGCCTGGTACTCGTGCAATCGATACGATGAAAAGACGGGCGTGGATGCTCGCGACGCTCAAAGCAAGAGCCGTGCATCTCTGGAGCGATACCTACACGTACGTCTCTCCTTCCTATCCAACAGCTACGTCAGTCTGACGCGCTTTCACGATGTCAGTACTACAATCGATGGGCAAACCATGAACAATCAGCAAAGCTCGCGCTTGACCTATACGCCAAGACGGAGAAGAAGATGGAGGAAATGCAGATCACGTCCGCGCTGACGTGGATTGAGGTGCAGTTCATGAAAAAGGCGGTTGAAGAGGTCGATAAATGTCGCATGACGCTGAAATGGACTTACGCTATGGCGTATTACCTTGCTAAAGGAAACGAGAAGGATCTGTTCGAGGACAATCAGAGGTAATCCTCATTCCTGTGGCAGCGTCAATGGAACACTAATTTTGTTGTGTACAATAGGGATTTGGAGAGAGCAGTCGAAGATCTATCCGAGCTACTAGAATCCCCGATTGAAGCGGACAATATCCCAAGTCTGAGGCAGCAAGTCACGAACAAGACGGTCTACGTCCAGAAACGAAACGAGATCGTGCTAGAGGACACTGCCGTAGGGTTTGTAGATGGACGCTGGAGCTGGAACGTCCCAGTCGACGGATTTGACGCTCCCGAAGAAGCATAGAGAGACGTTGCGGCACGTTGTACAGTTTACTCTATCATAATCAATCCCCTACACCCGACCACCCCCTATCTAATCGTGTATTTCCCCTCCATTTGAGTTAACACACAAACTGACCTTATACATTCTTACACACACCCTACTTACTGCCCTGCCCCTTGTCGTGGTCCTGTCTTTGCTTTCAGTCATCCATCGTCTGTTGCTTTCAATTCCTTTTCACCTTCTAGTCTTGCTGTATTTCTGCGCCTCTGCCTTCACCTTCCTTGTAGAAAATAAAGCCCATGTATCTACATGCTAAGTGCATCAGCCCCAGTGGCTGCGTTCGTGTTGTAGGTCTTCCGTGCACCCTTCGTGGTTTCTGAATGCTTATATTGTTCCCGGCAGATTCATGCGATGCATGCATGTGCAACATATCCCGGTACAACGTAGAAAATGTGTGAACTTAACTGGCATGACAAGTGAACGGGATCGCTATCGAAGGATATAGATTGTGAACGACGAAGCAGAATGCAGAAATACTCCCTACTGCTTGATCCCAAGAAAAAGCAATCCCCTCCGCGCAAGCTCTACCGCCTCTTCCAGATCCCGTCCCTCCGTCGCCGACCATGTCAGACCCAAAGGCCGTATCTCCTCCGGTGTGCGTCCACTTTTCAGTGCACTTTCAAACGCGCTCTTCCGAGCATTGAGCAGCGACATACGCCGAGGATCCGAGTGACCTGTGAAGATTACCAGTGCTGTGCGTGGTGGCAGGGCTGCATGTACAGCTACCAAGTGTGAGTTGAGCGCGTTGAGGATGGGTGCTAATTCTGTTGCGGAAGGCGGTTCAGGCACTGTTGCTGGATTTAGTATTGTCGGAGGCTGGTCCGCGGATGCTTTTGGTGTCACCCCTACATACATGGGTAAGTCTGAAATTTAGTGGGATACCCAAAAAGGGTGCAGCCAAAGGACTTACAGCCCAACGTATGCGCAAGGCCCATGAAGCGCCCGAACACGAAATTGTGCGATGGAAGCACGTTCAAAACCCCTTCCAGAATCTCCTCGTCCGTTTTGCACCCGATTGCTGTTGTCGCCTTCGCGCCATGCATCACCGCCGGGCTACCATGATCAACCACAGCACTCTTTACTCCCCCTATGCCCCGCCCAGTAGACCGTGCCATACGCTCAAAAATCGACTCGTAATCGATCTTGAATTCACCGAATCCGGGACCGTTCTCTAGCTTCTTCTTCAACAGGTCTACACATGCACGGGCGTCCTCCTCTGGATCGTGCCCGCCCTCACCGCGTGCCTGAATCTCGCGTGCACACCATTTTTTGGTCAGCCATGCCAAGCCAGGCTTCAATGGCCGCCCTCGAGGATGATGGTATAGAAGCGCGGTGTCTATACAGCGCGGGTGGCAGATCTTGAGTGCCTTCAGGTCAGATTCGAGAGAGTGCCCGATGAGTACTGGGGTAGCAGCTACACTATCACTGCTTGTTTTTGAGGTAGAGAAGGGGTTCACTGTGGGTGGTGAGAGTAAGCGGAGAATATGGGCTTGTACTTCGGCATGGGTGGTCGTTATTGGGTTCAGCTGTTCCGCAGTGATCCCTGACCATCTGTTGTAACATTTTTTAGTTCCAAGTCATCAAAAAAGAACATAAAGGCACCTTGTCAAATAGTCAAGGATAGGTTTCGCAGGTTTGACTAGTTGATCATAGATGACAATGCCGGAGATGAAGTCGATGATACAAACACGGGTGAGTTCCTTTCCGTCCTCAGTCATGCACTGTATAATCTTTAAGATAACTGTGAAGAATTTGATCAAAGTCACGTACCATCTCGCAATCAATGGCGTATATTCTCTGATTCGCCTTGTCCTCGCTCACTGCGGGTTCAGGTGTCTCGACCCAGCCAGAGGGTTTTTCAAAGACATCCGCCATGTACGACGGTATAGGATAGTCGTTCTCAATCATCTGTTCTAACGAAAGCAAGTACTGCATCGGGTCCGACTTGTTGATCTCTGCTGCGGGTGAAGTCAATACACAGAGATCATGAAAATGCTGATATCTTACATTGTACCCTTTGAGTCAGTCGGCGTTTCTTTTCTTCTCCGCTAACAGGTCCAGTAAAAAATGAACTAAGCACGCTGTGCATGCGTGTCTGGTCACCAGGCGCCCGCGTTGGGCACGCGTGGCTGAAAGTGCTTGCGATGAAAGGGATACTTGCGGCTCCGCTGGCAACGTCCGCGGGAGAGACTAAGGGTATCGATAGCGGTAGATTCGGGTTGGATGTGGCTGAGGTGGGTAGCGGTGGTAATGAGAGTAGTTCGGGCGTTAAACCTGGCACGAGTAATGCGACGACTTTTTGAATCATGTTACTATTCTGTGGGGTCATATTAGGAAGGAAACGAGTTGCAGATAAAGCCACGCACGTCTATACGCAGCCAGTTTTGCGGTGGTGCGTCTGCGATCAGGTGTAGCACCAAGTCCCGTACATCCTGCAAGATGTCAGCTGCTGAACTTTCCCAATGATTTTTCAACACCTACATCGATGGTAATAGCATTGCTGCGCTTTACAATCTCGCTGTTCGAGTACATGAATCGAGGGTGCGTGGTCTGCATTAGCACAAGGTATTAGTAGGTGACTGTGGGGATCAACCAGGAAATGCGCGGCTTTCCTGAGATCAAGGGTCACAAGAGAAAATACACACTTGAATTCTCGTCTCCGCTCGACCTGCTTTCTTCTTTTTTCTCTTTTCTACTTTCGTCCATTCTCCTTTACTGTTGTCGGATTCGACTGGCGCTGTGGTCTTGGCCTTTTTAGTTGTGCCCTGCACATCGGTGGTAGCCATTTCTGTGGCTTCGCGCTTCATCCTAATATCTTCCTATTGTAACAGTGAGATTCCGTATTTCTTGTGAGGGGCACTATTAGAGACAGAAAGGACAGTTTAGTTGTATCGCTGTCGAAAGAGATTTCAAGCAACTGCATTGAAAGTGCCCAGTTACAAATTTGAAAACATTATTTGTGTATGCTTGGCTGGAGCTTTGCGATGGGCGCTAGTAAGTGTAAGCGCCTGTTGACGCCCGACTCTTCTGGACCTTTTTTCATTCAATATAAGGTCACCGAGTCCCCAGAAGTGCTCGGAGACCTACTTGTTCTTATGCGTATAAAGGATGTTCATTGTCTCATGAGACGAGAGAGAGAGAGATACGACCACTGATCACCAACTTCTTTATATCTCTATATTTCTTTACGAGGAACTCTGTATTGAAGGAGCCTCACGCCGGACACATGCCGCTACCTGGTTTACACGCTTGACATTTGCATCGGCCTTCCGAAGAATCAGAAGATGCCAACCTAATGAAACCCAAATATCCTGCTGCAACCGTGCTGAGTACTAGTAGACAGAACACTTCGGCCTTCATCCAGGAACTTCCTCGACTCCGATCACAGAGCTGTCCTGAAACAATTCTTCCATGCGGTAACTGAATGGGCGGTAGGATATTCTAGGGTGCTGTAGAAGCGTTTGTACCTTTCGACTTCAAATGACAGCCTGAGCGCACTAGTACACTAATATGAAGCATTTCGCATGCCTGCTGAGTCCTCGGTCCGAGGTAGATCTCTCCTGTTCCAGCTTTATATTTAAACTACAAAGGTATATATATGGTATGTTGGGTGTTACTTGTGAGGATAAGCTCAGGTCTAGGCGACTTCTATGCGCTCGTCTCCGTAATTCTTTCGTGCAAAGAAGCAGTTTACCTACTCCTTCGTAGGATCCCTCCAGGGTTTTCCCGGGGTAGTAACCGGCTTGTCGCTAATTCGAACGACGGCAGGAACCTGATTTCTTAATCACGGTTATATTTTCACCAATCCTGCTTATAAGCCCATGACACTGTCGTACCCTTAATTCAACCGTCTTTGGAGTCTAAATGCCTCTTTTGATGCATGGAGCAGGAACAATATCGCCATCTCGCATACGCATAGTATGTAGTCCCGGCTATATTCGTCGAAGCTAGAATATAGGATACTAAACATCTTGACCATCGAACTGTTTTCAACAAACCAGAGTATTACTTCTGTGGCTTGCCGCGATTTAGGTGACGACTTAAATTACACATCGTGTAATTGACAGTCGGAGGAATCGGACAGGACGGACTCTTGTCGCTCTCTATATCAGGAAATCGGAATATCATTTACTTCAAACTACCGTCACTGCGATGGCAAAACTTGCCTACCCCAAATGGAACATGTGTAGGTTTGCACATCCCTGGGCGCACTTATTTTTGCTAGAATCCGATGGAGAGGAAATTAAATGCACCGATGAAGAGATCAAGTATGGAACCTTTCGACAATGGTGTCTTATTTATCCCACACAGGACACTGAAGGTAAGTACAACGTTGTAACTTATAGAATCACGCATGTGCCTCACCGATTTTCTTGAAAAGGGAAAGAAGACTCGTTACTTAAAGAAAGGAATGAGTCATACGAATGCTAGCATTTCATCCGGGATACATTGTACCATCTCCCTCCTTCATCTTCGAAGGAGCTTTTCAATCGCGCAGAATGTCGTCTCTTCCGAAGAAGAAACGCATACCTCGAAAATTAAAGGGTATCAACCCTGCGGTAGAGTAGCATTCTCTTTGTCATTGTAGTACTGTACACTGATTTTAACGAGGACAGCGATTTCACAATACCTTTCCTCGGCTACACCAAATACAACCGCTCATTCCAGAACAAGATTCAGAGCAACCTGTGCACCTCATCGAAACAGTCGAAAACCGAAGGTCCGATGCCTTAGACGATGCTACAAGCAGAGACATCGCCATCGAAGATATACCATTACCACATTCTTCACCGCAATACGGGCTTACCGAGAATCGAGAGCCTGCTGGAACATCTGTCAGTGCTAGTAGTGCTATGACACAGGCAGATGTTCGAACAATTAGCGCTCTCACCGCGACTCCTACATACGAGTGGAGTTCTATATCCTTTTTTGATGTGAATTATTCTAATACATCATAATTCTTGCAGACATCAGACACAGACATCCGCCAACCTTGTAACACAGACAAGCTGGCATGAACTCTCGGACGCGCAATGGCAGTACATCCATTGGCTCGAGGAAAATGGCTATAATTTCCCTCAGCATGACCCGAGCTCCAACATCGTTCCTCCAGGACCACAAGCACATGGACATTGAGAGTCTTCGGCAGGTGGCACTGTACTTCGGCGGTGGGACTCAATGCGGGATATAGGGTGCCTCACTTTCATACTCGCACCAGCTATCTTTAGCCTAGTTCTTTTTTTCTCGATAAGTTTGCTATCGGTTTTCTGTATTTCATTTTCTCTTTCTGTACATGTTTTTCTTGAGATATATACTACGTTTAGATTGTACATGGGCGCTTGGCGCTTAAGCACTTACACCGCGTGCATGTGTTGTTCGTTAGGGTTGAATCTTAGAACGTTTCCTCATGAGCTTGTACAGACTCATTTTTCATGCAATTCCTATGCCCCAGATTTTGCATGGCATTGATTCCGCTGGTGTGAACCGAGATTTTCTATACACGCAGAGTAGCTGAGTAGTTTATATCCGACGAGATCACTACCTGCGCCATTGAATACTAGAATCTACAATTTGAAAGGGTATCACTCTCAAAGATACAATTTTTGTGTTCTATCATGGATGGGTGGTCAACGTCTGTAATAGTTCCGTAAATAAGAAGCATATGTAATATAGACTATGAAGTATCCTCGCGGTAGACTGTTGCTTTCAATTTTGGCCGTTCCCTGTTGCCTCATTTCCGCCGTACAAGAATCCATGATGTGTCTGTGTAATCCTCGGATAAACGTCCCAAGCTCTGTAGGAAACCGTATAGCTTGAAGAAGACGTTCTATCTGAGGCAACATAGGATTGACATGTGATTTAGATAATCAAATGGGCGCTTAAATTCAATTTATGAAGGTGAGAAGTTAATGCCTTTGTTTCAAGAAGTTCGCGGGTAAAGAATCACCGAACATATCGAAATGAAAAGCTAATATTAATGAGATGGGAATTAGTGAATGAGCAATGCATGCTACCTCTAATGTTAGAAAATATGACAGCGTTCATAGACTTCGAGCCATATCTACAAAGGGTAGATGCGCAATAGAACGTAAATACGGAGATCCCCAGGAAGTCTGCCGAAATGTATGTTTGACATCGTGTCGTTTCCAAGTTTTTCCATCTCCGCCAAAGCTCCGCACACTTCGTATCTGACATTTACATACACATCGGACGCGCAGAGGATAAGAAAATGTCACATCATGGAGGGAAGACTGAATGTAGTTGGATGTACCACATTCATGAAATCAGAAAAGCGCGCCTTCGAATTACGAAGCCACCACCTCCCATCCTTTCCTCCGCTCGCGGTGAGCCCACTTTCACCGCCCACTAATTTTTTCATCCCACCCACCTTCCCCTTCAGCGCCCGGTACAGCCTGTTGGTTTCGGCAAATGCTGCCGAACGCTGAGCTCGCTAGACGCTCAGATCTTGCCCTGGCTTTCTCAACGCGCTTTTGGTGCAACGCCGATCGCGCACGCGGGGTCCGGACCGGATGCCCACCTCCAGGTCCGGCTCCGAGAAATCCAGGGCAAGCCCTAGGCAAAATAACAAGAAATCAAGTTACATAGAAGATTTATTGCAATCCTCTCTAGCTCACAGGATATCTAGGCTACTTAGATATCCTCCTCTCCTTATCTAACAGAAAAGAAAGTAACAAATAGCTTATCAAGAGGTGGCAGATTCGGCAATCGTGGACATATGTAGATCTCACGGTGGGGGGTACCCCCAAAAACGGAAGCTCATGCAATCACGGAACGGACAGCGCATTAGAATCATGGTTCATCGTAAAAGGAAGCAGAAGCAAGTAGCCAAATGTAGTACTTTGTCATTATGCTTCAGCTTCATTACTCCTACTTACTACAGAATCAGAAAGGAATAAACATGATAAAAGGAATAAAAAAATGAGCCATTATCGGGATGCAATGGCAGAAGGGTTCGAATGAAGTCTTGAATAGGGGAACGGCGTAGAGTACAGCAGGGCGATGCGTTTCAAGCTGGGCAAAAGCTGAGATGGGAAAGAGTAGAAGAATGAGCCTACAAATCCATATATGCACAGAGAACGAAGCGGTTGATAAAGAAAATACGAGCAAAGGAGCGCAAGGGCAGAAGACGAATCACAGCGAATCTTCAGGGTCCCACATCGAGAGTTTATCCACGGGACGCCAATAATACTGCTTGTACTTCTTCGTCTCGCTGCGCTTAGCAGGGCGAGGCATCATCGCCTTGATCAGCGACGCCCTCTCCTGATCCTCGTCCAGCTCCGGTACATAGAACCACTGCGCCTCCAGCGGTCGGTCCGCTTTATCCTTCCCGCTGCTCTCGACTTTGCCAAACACGCCGCTCCCGCGCCCCGCCTCGCCCGCGTGCAGCACCCGATCGAAGAGCCGCAGCCACTCGCGCTCTGTGCGCTGGGCCTTGAGAGCGGGCTGGCTTTGCATGACAAGTTTGTAGAGTGCTGATACGGGTAGGGAAGACGCGCGGGAGAGCGCCATGGTTTCGATCAGCAGGCCGCATGCCTGGGAGTGGAGCGCGGTGGTTTCGGAATCCAGAGACGCGTCGAGATCCATATTGTCATCGTCGCCCTGATCTGTGTAGAGGGACGAAGCACGGGCTTTAGAACGTCGGGATTTTGCGGGTCGTTTCGTGGAGAATGTGGATGGTGCGCTTTCAGGATCAGCTATAATTTCCTTACTTTCGAATTTTTTTTTCTTCTGTTTGCGAACTGGGGCAGATACTGACGCAGGCTCCGAAACAGCCTCATCCGTATGTTTGTTTTCGTCCTCGTCTTCCTCGACCTTCCGTTTCCCATTTGACGAAGTTGTACCTACGTCACCAGTAGGCGCCGTCTTTCGCTTCTTTGTTACTGCACCCTCAGCGCTCATATCCTTCTTCCTCTTCTTCTCTGTCAATCCCATATGCGTGTTAGCCACCTCTGGCGAAGACCGAATCGCGCCGTTCTTATCCCGTAAAGTAGCGGAATTCGCACCCTCAATGCTCCCGCGCTTAGCTTTGCCTTTATTCGACTTAACCTTCGGTGGGCTATTAACGACATCGATTATCTCTTCGGCGGGGGATGGAGAGGCACGTGGAGAGAGGGGTGCTGAGATAACTTCGCTTAGCGTCATGATGACATCTTCGCGAGAAGACGAGCTTGGAATGGGGGTTGATGTACTACCCTCGGTGGGTAAAGGTGGAGTTGAGGTGGTGAATACGGGAGGTTCTACGTGGCTCGGGTCTGATATAGTTACTGCGTCGGCTGAGGTAGGTTCGAATCTCTGCGGGGAAGTATCAAGGAGCATCGTAGACGTTATTTTTAACGATCCATCTGTTGTACTTGACTTCTAGAGGTAGAAAAATCAACAGAGGTCTTCCAAACGTACCCTGTACACCCACATTGTTATTATTCGGGATTGTATGCGCCCCCTGATCCTCGTCAAAGGGGCCTTCGTCGTCAGGTAGTTCTGATAAAGGCGAGGAACTTCTCGTCAGGGAGGATTCACGGTCATATGAGATGGGTGAGATGGAACGTGATAGTCTGGACATCGAGAAACTGGCATGAGACATCGGAGGGGACGACGAAGGCAATGGCGATGAGGATGTGACACGTTGGTCGATATCGGGGCTAGTTTCCCGATCGCTCGTGAGGGAGGGAAGCGTACATGGGGACTGGGCCTCCTCCGTCGTCGGAGGTATGATGGGAATGGACACGGAGTTCAAGGACGCAGCTTCTGTCGCACGGTCCGGTGTATTTGATTTTTGAGCAGCGAAATCAAAGTTTTCCGCTGTCGTTGAAGGCGCGGGTTCGGAGATGGTTCGGGGAGGCGTCTCAAGCGGGACTGTGGGGGTGGTGACCCGCGAAGGAGTTGGGGCGGACTTTCTCGTTTGCAAGAGCGTCGCCGTGGGTCTACACGGCATCGGATTGCTCTTCCACTGACCTCGCTCGGCTGATGTGCGGAAAAAGGTGGTGCGATTCGAATCGTAGCCAAAGCGATATTCGTATCGATCACCTTCATCATCGGGGCCGTCCTCCTCCTCTTCGCTGTCGGAATACACTCCGGAGCTTTGGCCTGGCGTACTGTCACTGGTGGGCTCCGAGTCTAAATCAGGTAAATCAGGGTCTGCTTCTTCAGAGAGCTCCAGAACGTCAAAATCTGACGAAGGCGGGAGGTCGCGGTATGTAGAATATCTCGTTTGGTAGGGGGTGTGAGTCGTCGTGGCGAACTTCGCCGGCGCATATGTCAAATGGCGATGGGTCCAAAACATGCTCATATCCCCAGAACGTTCACCTACGCCGCAAAACGCAACATCTGGGCCGAGTTCTGGGCTCGACCTGATGTGGGCATCAGCATATGTATGCGCCAAGAAATAGGGCGTGGTAGGGGGCGACGACGAGCGAGCGGGGGAGCTCGCAAACGTCGAATTGCGCAGCCCCCATGTCGATGACGATCGTGGCGGGATATCGGGCTGGTCTGTGCGTCTCCTGGGATGTCCCCGGGCGGTGAAAGGGGACGAGGGAGGGATGGACATGAGTGTTGTGGTGATAAGAGGTCCTATCACGTGCGAGACCGCGTCTGTTTGGGTAAACGCGTTTTCGTACGGAGCTTGAATTTCGCGTGCCAACTCCGCTGAGAGGTCAGCGGACGCGTCGGGTCACGCGATACAGCCTCGAGGCGCCTAGAAATCCCAGAAATACTGCAGTCCGCCATGATAGATGGGGAATTGAGGCCGTTGGCTTCGTTTCTACCACGTCAAAATGATCAAGAATCCGTTTTCCTGTCGCGATTAGCCAGATAAGAGGTCACGAAGTCGCGAGACCGAAGGTAAACATGAGAGAAAATTGCTGGCAGTCGGCTTCTCAAGAGAAGTGACTGCTCTCAGCCACTCGGAGGATGTTTCATGAGCCCGGCAACTAGATGAACGTCACCATACCTGAGCCAGCTACAATGGGACCCACCATTTGGAGATCAGCAAGGCAGACTCAGGCTATAGAAGAATTGATTATGAACTTCAGAAGCAATAGACAAGCTCTGCCAAGATCAAGTATTAATTCAGTGATTGTCGAGTCTTTCGCAGCCTCTGACTTTGACAGTATCAGGATGATTGGCGGCTATTCGGCTTGTAAAAAAAACCTGGGGCACCAGAGGAGCTCCAAAATGTACCAGAAAGATACCAGAACCGAGCTAGACCAAGAAATAAAACATTGAACACGTCATTCCCCAGGATTTCGCCAGACCAGATTCTCTATGTCGACATATGCGCCACACAAATCCAGAGGTCAAAGGGCCAGACAACATACTTCCTTCCGATCATTATCGCATTGTCAGCGGAGTGTCAGTCCGTCCAAAATGTACCTACCGGCGGCCCGTTTTTCGTATGCATTTTTTCCCGGAAAGCAGCTTGCCCAGAATACACAGAATGTAACGAAAATGGCGTCAACAATCCATGGACCACAGATGTCCAGAACAGAATGTCGACTGTTAATCTAAAATCATCTAGGCAGAGGTCACGACATGGTGGTTGCCCGAGAAAGCCTAAATCGTGTGTAATTCCCTCGACGAATATGAATGAATGACAGAGTGAGTCCAAATGCGTCGAAGTATCAAGAATCCAATCCACGTACTGAAAAGGCCACTCACCTTGGTGTATTCTCTATAAGTACGTCGACAATAGCATATCATATGGGACGAAGGCATTCAAGCGCCCAAGACAACGGGATAATATGGGACTATTCGTGCCACTCACCTGTCGACCGAGCGGCGAAGGCGCAGAATGCTCTGAGTGGAGTGGCGTCAAGATCCGTCTATGTCGCTCGTAGTATCCTTCGCCCCGACATAAGACAGAGACTGATAACCCAGCAGCCGTAAGAGAGGTCGTACACCAACAAACAGAGGTTCCTAGTTATCTACAACTCGGGTTAGCAGTTCCACCGAAGTCTAATCCACCGACACACACCTTCACTCCACACACTGCCTAGCATGACCTTCCCGTATACCTGCATTGAAAGCCAGAAGAGAGATATTTCCAGCGTAGCTTGGGTAACGTGTGGTAGATGGCAAGGTTGCTGTGCTGCAGAACATGTGGTGAGGGAAGGAAACAACGAGGAACAGGAGGTTCATAATTAGAACTAAATCAGGCAGTCACGCCGAGTTCGGTTCCGCGCGGCATCTTACCAACGCTTTCATTGCATAAACCTTGCATACACCTTTAGGTAAGTATACATTTAAACCACTCGAGATAGGCACTTATTGGTCGATTTTATTGTTGATTCTTACGTTTTTTCCCCCTTTCTGTTCAGTGTTTCCATCGGCAACGAGAAGAACGTGAACGGTCTGGCAGTTCTTGATCTCCTGCTATCGTCCATGATTAAAACATAAAGCTATTTTCTGGATAATTGTAGCCTGCTGGACTGCTTGTGGCTAATCAAAGGTCAAATGATGCTCCGTTGACCTCGTTCACTGTTACGACTTAGTCTCGACAATACTTGTTGAACAATTGTCTGAACATTGCAGTGTCAAAAGTTGACTAGATGTGAGGACTGGATGAAAAGGACCCTTAATATCGGTAGGACTACTAAACTTTGGATTCCGTGGCTCGATTATGGAAGATAATAAGATTTGCAGCGGAGAGAAACCACACAGAAGACAGGAATTCACGGGTACCGGGTCGGAGTTCAAAAATCTCCCGTTGTTTCTGCCGACAAGTTGCTTTTACATCCTCAACTCCTCGTTCCACCGATGATTGAAACCATATCCTGAATCTCCCTCACATAACCTCTTCAGCGCATTCTTGAGAAAGTGGACATGATTAGCACCCACTGATTCACAGTGCAACAGCTCCTGACGAGGCTCTGCTCATGGTTCAAATTGAAAAACGCCTTCTATGGCACCCACGACATGATAACAAGTTTGTGGTGGGAGGGGGCTCCCAGATTATGCTGTACGAATGGGCAGAAGAATATCCAGAGATCCGACATGTCACCTCGCAACATGATCTCCATTTTATGAAGGCGAGTCAGTTTAGCTTGCAATGAACTGTCCATTTGAACTGGCCGTGGATGATACAGTGCTTCGCGTGGTCTCCGGATCCTTACTTCGACGACCTAATGGCCATAGGATTGAGTACAGGGAAAGTGGACCTCATTCGGCTTGCAGCAGGAAAGCAAGCGCAGAAGAAAAATGTTCTCTCCAGTGGACCTTCAGTCACGCTTCCCATTCGCACCGCTCGGTCGTGCAATGTGGTCACCTTTAACAGCGTCGATCCTAATTACCTCGCAGTGGGACTAGACAAAGTTAGAGGCGACTCTAGCCTCATGATATGGGACATCAGTACGCTTTCTGCTTCGCTGACGCTCCCTACTACCAACCCCAATGATCAGGTCACTGTCATTCCCGCTCAACCTCGTCGCCAGCCCCTCCTTCCTCGCGTAGAGACGCAGATGCGATTTGATTCTAAATTATTACAGCAGCACGCCCCCGCAGAATCAGTCTCTTCCCTCGCTTTTCTTCCTTCGACAACAAATTTAATCCTAGCTGGAATATCGCATCGTTCATTGCGCCTTTTCGACTTACGTTCACCATCCATTCCAGTAGTGAATGTCGCTTCCAAAGTTTACGGGATAGTTACAGACCCTTTCGACCCGCACCGCATTGCCACTTTCGGGGAGGCCTTTGTACATATTTGGGATGCCCGCAAACTCATTCATCCTATTCTGTCGTTCAGTGAGCGAGACGCAATCGCCGACGGCGCCAGAACCAAACCAAACTCTACTTATGCCAACGTCGAATTCTCCAGTACGCGGCGAGGATGCATAGCAACAATGGAGAAAGACTCTACTTACGTGCGCTTCTGGGATTTGGCCGAGTCAAAGGTGAACCTTGTTGAGGGGAGTGTGACTGGGGGAGGCTCATCTGACGGCGAAACAAGCCGATCGCGGGACTCGGCGAGGGCTACCAAGCGCTCGTGGGCTGCTAACTTACCCTGGCCTGCAGGAAATCAACAAACGCCTTCACCACGAGACACGGAGAATTCATCCTCTCGCTCTTTCGTTATATCTGACACGCGTAGAAGTGAGTTATGGAATCATTTTCAAACTATATCGCGCGCTAATGGTGTTCTCAGCGAAATACTTCCATCGTCCGCTGGGTTCATTTGCCCTTATTCCGAAACCCAACATGCCTACTTCCCTTACTTCCAACGTCATGGTCGTTAGTAAGGATGGTGACTTGGAGCTTCATGCCATATATGATACCCCCAAGCAACTAGCTTGGAGTTCTAGAGGCGACTTCTCAGTAGGCGCAGGGCAAGCCCTGAAGATGATCATTGGGTACAATGACTCAGATTCGGAGGACGGATTCGACTCGGAGGTGCCGCAACAGCTGGCATCTGCTGCGCCATTCAAGTATAGGACCAGCCGCGAACGAACGAGAGGGTCACGTTCGAGATCAGGTCCTTCACGAGAGGTATCTCGCATACGTGGACGTGGTGATAGCGTCGTGGGTTCCCGAATACCTCCCCCACTTGGCGGCGGACCGCCCACGTTCGGGCGGGGCGATGATGACAGCCTTCCGGCAGATTCTGCAAGACCGATGGGTTTATCTGCTACACGGCCGGGGAAGTCGCGTACTTATAGTCCGGCGTCAGGCAGGAAGTACCGCAGCAGCGAGCGCGGTGAATCTAGTGCTCTGCAGCGACGATCTCTGTCGAGGGCTGATACGATTCCTCCCGACGAGCCTTTTGGGGAATCCCCGCCAGCGCCAAAGATCGTGGAAAGACCCCCGAAAGTGAAAGAGGTCAAAAAACGTGGGATTGTACGCGTTGTACAGGAAGATATTTCCATGGTCATGCGAGGGAGAGCGAAGGCTGGCTATGGGCTTAGCCAGGTGAGAGTGTATGTGATAATGTGTGTGTCCCTCGAGCTGACGATATCTGCAGCCTCATCTCAATATCAGCGTTACCCACGATACATCCTCCGACGACTCCCAGCAGACGCTGTCCGATCTCTGGTCTTGGATTCAAAGTTCGATAGTGTTCTTGTTTACCATGTAAGAATACTGACTCACCTTTCGTCAAGCTGCTCAAGACATCCTTTGTGTCCCGACTCCCCGCCTCAACGGCTTCGACTTTTCCTACCACGGCCTCCTCGGTATATGGGAAGGCTTTCCCCCGATTGACGGCAACGCACCTACAACCAACGTCTCCGACGATACCCCACTCGCACTACAGCGTTCCCTCCTCCTAGATCTTCCTGTTCCCAACGTTCATTCGCACAGCGGGAGTAACAGCGGCGGTGCTTATGGGCGTACCTCTCGACGTAGCCATTCTCCTGCAGATGACCTCCAAGATAACTGGTCCGCTGCGCTGGCAGAACTAGCGAATAGGAGAGGCATTGACCGCTGGAGTTGGAAGTCGCCCGTACCGACGAATAAATTAGTGGCGAGGCAGGTTGCGTTGACTGTTTGTGGATGGAGTCTTAGGGAAGAAGAAATTGCTGCTTCTATCAAAAGGTCAGCACAATCTTTCGACACAATCCAACGTCAATGTTGACGATTCATTGGGGCCAGATGGGAGAAGGACGGCAAAATATCCAAGGTTGCTTGTTGGCTAGTCTTTACAGGCCATTTTAGCAAGGCTGCTGATCTACTAATGAAAAGCGACGGTACGCCTGGTTCCATTTCGTCAATTTCAAAATTCTTGAACTCCTTCGTGTAGATGAAACTCATCAGATGATGTCGGGAACTATCATTGCCCTAGCTCCTTTCACTGGTCACGGTGGCTCGCAGAGAGGGGGAGACCTCCGGGACCACTACGGGCGCCTCATCAATCGCCTCCATGACCCTTACTTCAGAGTGATGCTAACCCATCTCGCAATGGGTGACTGGGGTGAAGTTTTGGATGAAGACTTGATCCCATTGCGGGAGCGGCTCATTGTCGCCTTCTTATTCCTCGACGATAAAACGTTATCCTCGTATCTCCAGCGTGCAGTCAAACGCGCTAGCCATGATGGTAGTATCGACGCACTCATGGTCACAGGGCTGACACCTGTTGGAATGGACATAATCCAGGCATACGTCGACCGGACTGGCGACATTCAAACAGCAGCCATCCTCAGCTCCTACATTTGTCCTCAGAAATTCAAAGATCGCAGGGCGGAGAGATGGCTGGAGGCCTATCGTGGCTTGTTAGACGGATTCAAACTTCATCATTTGCGTGTTGGGTTTGACATTGAGCGAGGTCAACTACTGCAAGGGGGGATGCATACGGGGGATATGCTACCAGAGGAGTGGGCTCCTCGACAGATACTGATACGATGCCACTATTGCAGCAAACCCGTTCGCAATATCGGCGCCTTGCTCTCTACGCAGCAGAAATGGCGGGTAAGTCATGTTTACCTTGCTTCAACGGACAAACACCTAACTACGAGGTGTCACACAGCCGACTACCTGCGAGAACTGTAGTCGTGAGCTCCCAAGATGCTCAGTCTGTCTACTGACACTGTCAATCGTGCACGATGCTGCGCGCGAAGTGGATCTTGGCTATACACACCATCGAGGTAAGCAGAAACGCCAGTAATATGATATTCGTGAACTAATTTATACGTTCTTAGATACCTTCGATGATGCAATCGTCATTTGCCAAACCTGCCGTCACGGAGGTCATGCAATACATATCCTTGAGTGGTTTTTAGGCGAAGATTCTGGTCGCACACATGATATATGTCCGGTAGCAGATTGCGATTGCAGATGTGCAGAAGAGTTCTAATGCCTTCGTTATATAACTTATCTTGGATCAGTTTGGAGATCTTCTATCCGAAATCCTTCTTCACCTTACATTTTGGGCATTTTTTGGCTTATACATACGGAATTATATATTTGCATTAAGACATGTTGAACACGCCTGGAAACTCAGAGAGCTGGGGCGTCTTTGCCCAGTTCAGTTCACGCGATAAGTGTAAGCAGAAATTTCCATACCAAAATAGAGTCAAGCACCGAGTTCAGGTTGTGTCTATTCGATGGCAGCAACAACCGATATGCACCAGTACGAATTAGATAACGAAAACTCCTTCTACTAGTAACCTAGCTTCAGAGCCCAGTCACGTAGTGGTTGAACCTAACTCTGAAGCCAGTCATGGCTCCTTCTATGGCTTGATAAGAGGTGCATTTGGAGGAATGGATTTCACTACCGTCTGGATTGTGTCCAGAACTTCCTGAGCAATAGGGCGTAATCAATACCAACCATGTCATCCAGTACCTTGTCAATGGAAGGGGTTGTGCTCTACAAAATAAGTCGTGATACAGTGTAATAACGAGTGTCATTAGCTTACCCGAACGTCTAATAAACTACTTCCCAGTTGCCAGACATCCAACTTGAATCATGATGGGCTGTATGGCAACCCGAATTTCTACTTTCATAGCATTTATAGTTGGAAGGTCTACTTACCCCGCAGGTACTAGTATCACTACCTTTACGCGCCCGGTGACAGAGGGCTACAATGTTAAGATCCAGAAGATGCTAACGATACCATCAAGAGTCACAACCAAAGGGTAACTCATGTTCTTCTTGCTCGTTTTCAGTGACTTCATCATTGTCTGGCACATAATCAAAACAATCGTCCGCCATCCACTAGCGTACATGCTATTTACACCTGATGCGATTTTGCGCAGAATCCTAAGGTGGTCGTGGCCCTCTTCGCCGATAACTATGATGCGAACGACGACGTCGTGACCCTCTCTTGTTCTCGCAGGACGGTTGTTGGGATTCTGGCAGAATGACAGTCAGCGAGGCTACTCTACAGGCACTCAAACAAAAATGCACACCATAGTTTGGAAGAAATGGAGCCTCGACCATGATCTTGTTTGGTGCTCCGCTACGTATGAATATCCACTGGAAAGCATATCTGCATTATTGGGAGGTCGAGAACCATACCAACTCTGGTCGAAAGGCCATAATTTGAACCCTCCCTCACGAAATACCTCCTCTAAGGCCTTCCATTCAACATCAGGGTTGTTCCCAGGCAGTCTCCATTTCGTCAAATTGCGGGGCAGCTTGGGCCTGGGTCAACCTCAAGGAATTATCGTCAACGATATATCAGAAAGCTATTACCTTTTGTCGAATTTGATCTTTCTTCTCTGTCGGAGGCTGAGCTTTACAAAAAGCGTAAGTTGAGAATGCTGCTATGATTAGACCAGCTAAGCAGGTTGAAACAATATCCAGTGGTGGCATATTCAGGGGGATGTATTTCACTGGCTGGAGAACGGTGGTAAGGTAGGAGCCAAGGGAGTCTCGCAGTGGCGATGATGAAATTTGGCTCACAACAAAAACAAATATTCAAATCTCCTCTTCCTTCAGAGGCATTTCTTACTCTTACTGACCATACCGAAATCTGACTTATGATCCGCTCACAGTTCGAAAGCACAGAAGAAATTCATTTCTACCTCTCAACACCCTGAACGATTCGAACGTTCAAGTCATTCGGAATACCCCATGATCCATACTACTACCCCAGGTAACCATTTCAATACACTAAAAATACGCAAGCATGCATTTGCAGCTCTCCGCGATCCGTCTGGTTTCAAATCAGAGTCAAAAAGCTGAAAACCGGACATTTATAGAATGTCCAACCCATGGCGTGCACACCAACAGCGCACGCAAATCCATATATATGACGGCCGGGTGCTTCTTTCCTTCAGGGAGGTTTTCTATTCACATCTGGATCTGAAAGCCCATCTTTCTTCCTTGTGTTGTGTTCATCATTCGTGCGGATGAAGTACTCAGATCACAGGGCTGTATATTGCAGAGAGGCCACCTAATTTCCCCCACCATTCAATAGCAGTTTGTCTATTGGACGAAGCTCACAATCTACTCTGGCCTGATTACCGACAAAATCTCTATTCCAAACCACTACCATGGCCCTAACGGATGTCCTGTCCATGGGTGCCCTCCCCACTATACTTCTATCTCTCGCAATACTCCTGGTCGTTCGCGTTATCGCTCGCCGCTCTTCGAACCAACACCGCAAATACCTCCCAGGTCCGCCGCGCCTACCACTTATCGGAAACCTTCTACAGATGCCTCCGACGGATGCATGGGAGACGTATTTGGAGTGGAAAGACACATATGGTACGTTGATTTTTGCTTTTTAAAGTGCAGTCATTGAATATGCGCAGGCGATGCTATATATCTAGAAGTTCTAGGAGCTCCAGTTGTAGTCCTCAACACATATCAAGCATGCGTTGATTTGCTAGAGAAACGGTCTGATATCTACTCCGACCGTCCGCGCAACGTCGTTGGGAACAAAATGTTGGTCAGTTCTAGTTATTCTTTTTCACAATTCTGAAATTGTTGGAACGGAAAGCATGGGATGGGACAAATCTGTAGTAACAGCACCATACGGGGAGCGGTGGAAGCGCTACCGCCGCATTTCGGCCCAATCGCTTCGAAAAGAAGTTGTGGGACAATTCTACCCGCTTCAGGAGAAGGAAATCGCGCGATTTCTAGTGGGGTTGCTGGAACGACCTGAGCGGTTCTTGGAGGGTTTTCGTTTGTGAGTCTTTTGTTTTCTAAACTGTTAAACTTCATAATTTATTTTGTCGCGTAGCGCTGCTGCTCGTGGGTTGTTAATGGCAATGTATGGTATTGATGTGACTGAGGAGCACGATCCTGTAAGTGGTGCAGATTCTGCCCTACTCGCACATAATAAAGCGTCATTAACAGATGATAACCACCGCCGAGCAAGCAATGGAAGCAGCTGTATTTGCAGCTCAGCCCGGTAATTTCCTTGTGGACTTCTTCCCGATCTGTGAATGCGCCTCTCTTCTCTACAAATTCCCATTGTTTATTTTCTGAACGTCCATCTTGTTTGTAGTAGAGAAAGTGCCCAGTTGGGTTCCGGGAACGGGATGGAAAGCCTACGCACAACGAGGCAAAGAGCTCACGGATGATATGGTCAATATTCCTTTTAACAGGACAGTTGATGACATGGTACGTTACGCTCTGGATATAGGACTCTCTCAAGAAAAGGCCTCGCATTCACCAAACCTCCACAGAGAAAAGGTCATTACCAATCTTCTTTTACCTCAGTCAATCTAGAGAAGAAAGAGGATGGCGAGATTGTGAAGTGGTGCGCTGGGACGATGTTATCAGGTAAACGCCCCTTTTTGTTCTCCATTATTGATGAAGCGTGTCGATCTCCACTCAATCTGCATCATAGCTGGTACAGACACAGTATGCCCCTCTCCCCAGCACTTGAGAATCACAATTCTGATAGACTGTTTTCAGAGCGTCGCAAATTTACATAACTTTATTCTAGCCATGGTACTTCACCCTGCGATTCAAAAACGAATACAAGTAGAACTCGATAGCGTAATTGGTCCCGGACGGTTGCCCACCATGGCCGATAGCCCCCAGCTGCCTTACCTGAACGCGGTGCTGCGTGAGCTTATAAGGTGGCAACCCATATCTCCTATTGGTGCGTTCAAATACTTCCTCTAGTCGCAGATTTCTCATTTAACATGCTGGTTTTCAATGAATTGTAGCCTTGCCACATCGCCTCACAACAGATGATGTATACAACGGTGAGTGAGGCTGTTATGTGCGTAAAATCTGAGTCAATGACGTACACCATCTAGGATCTTTTATCCCGGCCGGCACCGTGGTCATCGCAAATAGCTGGTACGTTCAAGTACGATATATATCCGGTGTTGCAAATAACCCGGTACTATGTATTATAGGGCAGTGAGCCGGGATCCAACCCTGTACAAGGACCCTGAAGTATTCAACCCCGACCGCTTCCTACCCATGTTTGACAAGACTATACCTCATGATCCATCTGAGATTCCTATGGATCCTATGCTGTATTCCTTTGGTTACGGAAGAAGGTCAGTGTACACTAATGAATCTAGTATGCATAATTTATGCTCATTGCTTATCACCCATTAGAATCTGCGCAGGAAAAAATTACGCTGAGGCAATGGCATTCACAACTATGGCTTGTTTGCTCATGGCTTTCAGTATTGACATGGCGAAAGATTCATCTGGGAAAGATATCGTTCCCGAGCTGCAGTTCAAGTCATCAGTTGTCCGGTAAGCAGAAGCAAAACCGAACTTCGAAACACAATAATTTCGCTAACCATATCTAACATCATTCAGAGAGCCAGTACCATTTCCGTGCAAGATTACTCCTCGCTCGGACGCCGCTTGTGCTCTGGTGATAGCTAGCGCCAAAGGAGAGTTCTGATAATAGTATGGGATATAATCGCCTACTTTGCGACTGCCCAACGCACCGCATCCGAAATACGGCATATCTTTATAGGTACACAGATTGGATTTTCATCCCCTGACTGCCTAATTGCGTTTTTTCGACCATTAGGCCACCGTTTCCCAACTCTTCCTTCTCAAATTTATCGTTCCGTTGAACTTCGATGGGATAGCGTGTGTTCACGATTGAAGTGCTACCTTTGATATACTGAGGTGAGAGGTCGTCCAACGCTACAGATCCATCGGCTTGTATAGGGAGCCTGGGATTGAGACAGATAGCGCACGTCCGTCTTGGGATTTCAACGCGACGGTGGTCCTCATTAAACATGTAAAGTCCTAGATATATGGCTGCCACCATTTGTTTCCCAACAATGGGATTGAAATGAGTCCATACATCAGTCGAATACGTCGGTTCTTGAATATATCCATAATCATCTGTGTCAAAGAAGGCTACTTGGAACGTGGTGGTTTCGCCCTCCCAGAAAGATGGAGTACATTCTAATACAGCGGTTGTTTCTGTTTTCAGAGGTTCCGTGAGCGGCGCAACTGGCCACACTAATTTAGCTGGGACTAGTAGTAGCCTAATGCGCAATCCCAAATTCGTGAGAATCATGGGCTTGAGCGGACGATATGTCCTTAACGGAGCGCTCCAAGGTGCATTTCGCTCACTCGAAGTTGCTAGGTCGACGTACTTTAGAAAACATTCTGGACTTGATGGGATTAATCGTGAAGGGTGTATATTGGCTTCGACTGGGCGACCTCCCCAGTTTAGAATATCGACGACATCCTCCGTCGAAGATAAAATGGCTTCTACCAACCGGAAGAATGCTCTTTCAGCTCCTTCTCCATACGCAACCGATATACTGACCCCAAAAATCCCCATGAGAGAGTATGCGATGTCCTCCCCACGAGTTGTGCGTCTCTTTGCCGCCCATGACATCCGCTCCGCAATTTTTCCTGCCATCGAGCTCGGCTGGTAGAACAATCGACTGTAGTCTATTCCAGTCACCCGTTGTATTATTTTCTCTAGTGGACGTGGTGGATCTGGTACGAATATCCAGTTGATCTGTTTGTCGTTGTCATCGGTGCTCAGCGGTTCCCAGTCCATGTTGTAAAATTTGATTCTGCGCGGGGCCAATAGTTCCTGAAGTGTCCAACCACGCGTAAACCAGCGATCGTACTCCATGTCTGAGAGAGACGCCGTCTGATTGAGAGACACGATGCAGATGGCGGACGATGTGTACCAATCAAACATAGAGCGAATGGACTCGTCCAATTCGGAACTACTGCTTTTGTCGATGCAGATAGTGTCCATCCAAGCTAGCGTGAGGTGGTATACACTTTCAGACGTTTCGCAAAATTTGACCAATTTTTTGTAGCCCTCTCCTCCAGCGGTTTTAATAGATTCGATTCGGACAGGATCTCTCCAATCCTGATATATGACCTCTGATCCGTCCTGCAACCATGTGTGCGACAGAACCGCGTAACCCGTATATTTCGATAAAATTCCCGTAATGACTTGGCGCTTGAGGGCTATGGAAGACGCCTTTGGGGAACGTATGCGTTGATCGTCAATCATTTTGTCAAACTGCGCGTCGTCTATATCCCCGATTTGATTTGTAATGTGAGCGAGTATTCCACTTCTGTCCACAATTTCTATATTGGGAATGTTGAGCTTGAGCAAGCGAATTGGCATGCGATTGAAGATATAGGTCTGCAGGGCGTCGTTTACTTCGATGGGTAGCTTGACCATACTTATCGCCGTTCCTACAGACGAAATGCGGGTGAAGATAAGAAGAAAATAGGTAGATCACGATAGCACTTAAAATACTTCGTCTACATATATAAGTACATACCGTGACGTCAAATGTATATATACCAAGTTTTTATTTCAATCCTCCAGCCATATTTCCGCAATGTGCGCATCGGGTACATTGGCTGCAGTGCCATATACATACTATTGCACCTTCGTCTTTGTGATCGCCACGACGTCTAGTGTCTTGGGCCTCCTGGGGACAGCCTGGGTACAGTACAGTATATATGAGATTATCTCCAAATTATATCATACTAATACTACGAAAATACGAATTGAATAATGGAACTAAATCAAAGTGATGATGCTGAGGGGCATATTGTCAAACCAATCTGGCCACGGTAGGTCGTATTTACTGGCAGATTGATACCTTGTAGTCCACTGAATGTTATACCCTTGAAAATCGAATTGTGCGACCCTCCTGTACTGTTCTTCTTTGCCTTCAACCCTCAACAAAAGGAGCCCCTGCATCCAGTCGCCCATATACCCCACTAAATCTTTACCTGCCCGCAAAATCACCACGTAAAATTCCTGCATACGGTCTTGTTCTGTCCCTTCGAGGCAATCAAATAACATACTCCTCACGCTCATGGCTATCTCCATAACCTCAGTCTTGGCTTCGTCCACATCATCAGGAATGAGAGGCAGAAAGCAATTTCCGAGAGGAGGAATCCAAGTACGACCCCTGGAACTATAGCGCTGTCGCCCTTGACCCGAATTTTTCCCCACATATAGCCCGAATGAGCACTTTTGTCCGTTGCGCATAAGCGGATGAACTTTTGCTTTGAGCATTAACTTCGCTTCTGTAACCTCTCCGAAAGGATATGACTTAACTTTGGGGACCGCCTCGCAGGAGATGATCTCAGCCTCGTATGTCGTGGCGGAGGGTGCAGGGGATGATGTTCTCAATAATCTCCCATCAATACTTGCCCAAGACCATGTCGGAGCGCGGTAGCACAACGGGCGGGGCAGATGATTACCATCCGGTCCCATCGGAGGGCAAACAGCCCAGAAAAGGTCATCAAAAATGTTCTGTCTCCACAGGCCTGCAATATAATGGTCGTCCAAGATAGGCTGAAAAGTTTCGGCGATACTGCCTAGGGCAACGAGCTTATCGGCAGAGACAGTGATTTTACGCTCGCAGTAATCCATGACTATCCTGTGCCACTGTTCCCGGAGATTCCGACAAAGGTCTTCAGTGAGCGTACCTATGTTGGCGTTATATAATATATGGTCATTCGAGGGGGCGCCTACATCTCTAGCGTACAGCGGTGGGGGCTGGCTGATATCCAGTTCGCCAAAACTGGGGCATTTATATGACAGGTAAGGAGGCTGAAAAATAACCCTACGAGGTGAAAGCATGCTTTCCTGTAGACACCAAGCTCGTTCGTCTAGTGGACTATACATGATTTCGGTGTGTATCTCTGACCCAGGCAGAAACCGGGGCATAACATATTTCAGTAGCATGCGACCTGGGACCATTTCCTTGTCAGAGAAATAGAAGGGCAACACATCTGAAACACGCTCGTCAGGAAGAAAGCCATGGTCAGCTCGGAATGCTGATAGAGCAGAGATAGTGAGGTACGCGTCGCGATAGATGTGAGCCATGATTCCCAGTTCATTGTCCTTGTCTTCACTTGAATCCTGGATGATGCATAACGCGTCCACCCAGAGATACTGAATGCCAAGCTTGTGTGTGACGAGAATGGCGTCTGCAATGGTCTGAGGAAGAGTGACGTTGATGCCTTCATGGGTGTAGGCGTCGATGTTAGATGTCGTCGTTTTCTGGTGCTGCTCTCCGCCCCATACGTAACTCAGAGCACAGTAGAGTCCTTTGATCTGTCTTCGTGTCTCCACGAGGCGCGGTTTGGAAGGTTTCGAGCAGTCGATTACTCGGGTTGGAAGATATGTTTCTCCGATAAGTGGACAATGCTCATGAGTCTTGCAGAGTTCAACGCATTCTAGAACTTTCGGATAATTGACATAGGCTTTGTCTTGGGATATCTGTGCCCACATTTCTTCAGCATTATCGCCTTGGGTAAATGTCATCATTTTGTCACTTTGAAGCCAAAGATCTGCTGACCCTCATATGCAAAATAAGTTGCCTCTTTGGAACCATTGAGAAAGATTTGAAGATGCCAGAAATCCGAGTCCGAACTATTCCACCCCATTTTCTTCATTATCTGGAACCTCACTTCCACCGTTACGTTTCCGGCAAGCAGAAATTTGTTTGTAGGCAGTCCGTCTCTAGTCCGTTGGATGATCCCACACCAATTACAAGACTCGTCACGTACAGATTGTAAAATTTGGGCCCAAGTCGTGATATAGCGGTAGCCCGATGGATTTTCTGCAAAATCTTCGTGGATAGCTTGACGAAAACCCTGGGCTGAGAAAGGCCCTGTCCGACATTTTGAACAGACAAGTGATAGAAAAGAGTGAGACAAATCAGGCGATGCGGTGAAGGCAGTTGGAAAATGATCTAGTAGATGCCCAGACGACAAGATAGACATCCTAAAATCCTACTTAGTAGTAGTTGAAGCTTTGAAGCGTTGAAAGCTTGACAACATTTAACTGTGGAATTTGAAATGAACGTTGGCTGACACGTGACTTCAATCCGATTTCCCACTTTTGACTCATGAACCCATTTAAAAATTACTGAATGCTCAGGTTTGCTTCTTTATCTATTCCACGATCTACTAGAACTTGTCGACCACATCGTCCGTTCCTTTCGCAGCACTATTCTCGAAACATGGCCTCGGAAACACCAGCAGGGTCGCACAAGGATCCAGTAACGGGGGAGATGATTTCGAAGCAGTACGTTTTTTTCTCCTTGAATTTTGTAAGTGGATGTGGAATGACGTTAACCAAGGGAATTGAAGCGTCGAGAAAAGCAGCGCGCCAAGGAAGCTTCCAAAGCAAGCAAGGCGCCCGCTACTACCCCAGTAGCATCTGCTGGACCCAAGGAGGAGGATCTCAACCCTAATGTACGAAGTTCTAATAAAAATGACTCGATTTCGGCTGACCATGTGCCTAGCAATACTACGAGATGCGATGCCGTCAAGTCAAGGAGCTCAAGAAAACACAAGAACCGAACCCGTACCCCCACAAGTTTATTGTGTCGCGATCATTGACTTCCTATGTCGAGGAGTATGGGCAAGAGGGGATAATCCCAGCAGGAAGCAAGGTTGAGAACGTCACCGAGAGCCTTGCTGGTCGGATACACAACATCCGTGCAAGCGGCTCTAAGCTCGTATTCTATGACCTCCATGGCGAGGGTACGAAGATCCAAATCATGGCGACGCAGCAGGACGCAAAGGATCCGGCGTCGTTCATCGCTACACACGAGCATTTCAAGCGCGGTGATATCGTCGGTGTTTCTGGTGTGCCCTCGCGCACGAAGAAGGGAGAGCTGAGCATCACGCCGCTGACTATGCAGCTGCTGGCGCCCAATCTACACCAATTGCCGTCGGGGCATTTTGGTCTCAAGGACCAGGAAACACGCTATCGCAAGCGCTACCTGGACCTCATTCTCAACGACAGTACTCGGAATCTGTTCATCACCCGTAGTCGCATTCTTAATTACGTTCGCCGCTTCCTCGACAACCTCGGTTTCATGGAAGTCGAAACTCCCATGATGTCGCTCCTCGCTGGTGGTGCAACAGCGAAGCCGTTTGTCACCCACCATAATGATCTCGACCTTGACTTGTACCTGCGTATCGCACCGGAACTATATCTCAAGGAGCTTGTTGTAGGAGGCCTTGACCGGGTATACGAAATCGGACGGGTGTTCAGGAATGAGGGCATTGATTTGACTCACAACCCCGAATTCACCATCTGCGAGTTCTATATGGCCTACGCTGACATGACCGACTTGATGGACATTACCGAAGCCATGCTTGAGGGTTTGGTGAAGTTCCTCACAGGCGGCAAGACCACTATCACCTATCACCCCGACGGAAACAAAGGCCAGCCAGGCGCACGCGAAGTCGAGCTTAACTTCAAACGTCCATGGAAGCGGTACGACATGATCGAGACTCTGGAGAAGAAGCTCCATGTTAAGTTCCCTCCCGGCGAGACTTTACATACTGCTGAGACTAACAAGTTCCTTCGGGAACTTTGTGTCAAGGTAATGGCTGATCTACTATGTTTGAACAAGTTACTGATACTCCTTATCAGCACAACGTCGACTGCAGTGAGCCCCGTACCAACGCGCGTATGCTTGATAAGCTCGTTGGAGAGTTCATCGAACCCCTTTGCATTTCTCCTTCCTTCATCGTCGGCCATCCCCAAGTGATGTCCCCGCTTGCCAAGTGGCATCGCTCGCGCCCCGGTTTGTGCGAACGTTTCGAAGGTTTCATGTGCGGAAAAGAGTTCTGCAATGCCTACACCGAGTTGAACGACCCCTTTGAACAGAGGCTTCGCTTCGAAGAGCAAGTAAGCTTCTTGGTCTAACTTCCGTTATAAAAGCTTTTTTTTTCTGATATGCCATTTTGCTCTACGTAGGTGAGGCAGAAGGAGCAAGGTGATGAAGAGGCCCAAGGAATCGATGAGACTTTTATCGATGCGTACGTCTACACGTCGGCCATTCTTGTTTACCCAAATACTGACGTCCATGTTAATAGCCTTGAGCACGGTTTGCCGCCTACTGGAGGCTGGGGTCTTGGTATCGACCGACTCGTCATGTTCTTGACGGATTCCACTAGTACGTCTTCAGCTTTTTACACTGTCATGTATACTCATCAAATGTTACTTTTTGTAACCCAGACATCAAGGAAGTCCTCCTTTTCCCAGCCATGAAGCCTCAAGACACAGCAGCGACCACTGCGTTGGCCACCCCTGGTGGAACCCATCTCGCTCAATCCGGCCAGATTTAGAGTCTGTTGTTGTCACGATCTGTGGTATGAAAAGTATATGATGTTTCTGGTTATAGAGCAAAATGAATCAATTGTTATTTTTCCGACTCTAGTCTTTACTATAGCCAGGTACCTATTAACAGCAGCATTTACACTGTCCGAGGTGCTGATAACAATCGCGTTGACTCCAGCTATTGGCCTTTCCTGGATTTCCCCTAGCACACTTTTGTGTTCAAATCTCTTGTGATAGACAACTGTTAGTCAATATTCTGTGCGTCTAGTCTCCGCCGACCGAGAGACGACATCACGTCACTTGTTGTGTTGTGCGGGCTGGTCCATACAGTGCACGATAGAGGTTTTGACCGCGTTATCGTTTCTGCATAGTATCGGATTGTTTCAACACTTGATTACACGTGGAATTCGACTCCGAATTTTGCTACCACGTATCTTACCTCCACCCCGAGACCTTCCAACCACACTAATCCCCTTTCGGTTGTCGGGATATGTGTTCACTGCGCGAGACTATGATGTCTATCTCCGTGCATGTGAAGCGCTTCTCCGTAATCCTCGTGTGATGAAAGGCGGTATTATATGGCGCTTGAGTGTTGCTTCCGTTAGTATAAATGTTGTCTTGACCGGCCCAAGTGCCGCCATTTATCTTCAAAACCTTGTGCTCGCACTTGGTGAAAGCAACGATGGAAGACTTCTCTGGGACGATGTAGTTTCTAATGAAGAATTGGATCAAATTTGCGGCACATACTTCTGCTACACAGGTGAATTAGCTTCGCAATACATCTTCTGATAATAACTGATGCTGGGATATCAGGTCATGGCTCTCAATACGGTCCAAGATCCTGGTGCAGCGTCTGGAATGCAAATACAAGTAACATTTATTGGTCCGACTTTTTGGAGCAGAAATTTTCAAGTAGGCTGGCGGAAATCGCCTCCGGTAAGGCTCAACCACGCATGGCAAGTGAGTGGCACACCTGGAGCAGGGAATCGAGCAGCTCCCGATGGATTGTCAAAAATGTTGAAGGCTGCATCCCTTCTCTTTCTTCACTGCATGTTCAATGCCGATGCCACGTCATGAAGGGGTTAATTATTCAATTCTGTATCTGTATATATCATGTCCTCTCCTAGTTCTTGTCATTGCATATGCATTTCACAATCATCTAACGTTCTCTCGTTGGTGAAAAATGATTCATCCTTCTAATTTTTTTTGTTTCTTTACCTTTGTGACATATAGATCGAAGATCTTCCTAGACTAATTAAGATATGATGATGATGATATTCCGTATATACCAAATTCCAATGTCATCAAGCGCCGAAAGAGTGCACATAGCGCTGCGTACGCACGTGGATGACCATGATCAGATGTTTTGATGATTGATTGTTTTAAATCTCCTGACGGAACTCGCCGATTGAGAGTCAGCAGGTCGTTCGAGGACAGTTAGATGGGAAGAAAAGTGCCTCTTAAAAGTTGATCAAGGCAGAAAATAACACAATTATGTTGGACTATAAAAGAAGAGAATCAGACGGGAGACTTTCTGTCTTTCTTTCTTTCGACCTCCACAACGGCTACAGTTTCGATCGAGGTACCTCTCATTAAGTATCTGGCTTGTCATTGGACGATTGCTAGTCAATCACGTTACTGCTTTATCATATTCTCCAAAATGCGTTGTGTTTCATTGGCTGCGCCAGTATGCATTTGTCATGGTCGAGCTTGAGGACTAGGCAAGGACTAGGGGCTAGGTATCCCACCTGCTTGTCGTTGACAGCGTGTTCTGTGAGCTGGGAAAGCGGGGAAGACACGGGTGATCTTGCGCTGCATATCCCGATATCAAGGCGCCGATGAATGGGGATTTAGAAAATACTAGAACGTATGCTGAGGCAACAAAAGTTTAACTTAAAGATCCGCATAGCAGTGCGTGACTCCACGGAAACAGCTGTTCCACTCTTAAACACCGACCACCATCGTCTCAGAGCAGAAAAGTCATGTCCTTCAGCGCTCTTCGTAACCCGCTTCGCACTTCTGCGCGCAGGGTCGCTCAGCCTACTTCCAGGCTTCAGTTGCGCTCTTCTTTTAACCGCAAGTTCTCCACACCCCCTCCGCCACCCCCAGCAGCAGAGGCAAAGTCCTCGAGCACCGCGTTATGGCTCGGACTGGGAGCTGCCGCCGTCGGAGGAGCTGGATATTATATTTACACCTCTAACGACGCTAGCAACGCTGTAAAATCCGGTATACAGTCTGCGAAAGTCAAGGCGAACTTTGTACCAGCTAAGGAGGACTACATCAAGGTTTGTCTAACAAAACAGTTCATGTTTCATGAGCCCGGGGTATGTCGGAGTTCTCATCCGAGTTCATTATCTCTAGGTCTACAACAGAATTGCTGAAATAATCGACGACGCAGGAGAATACGACGGTAAGTGTCATGCTTGAGAAATACTGCTTGAGTCTTAAATAGTCAGCTTAGACGGCTCTTATGGTCCTGTTCTCGTTCGTCTCGCATGGCATTCGTCTGGAACATATGACAAAGAGTCTAAGACCGGTGGCAGGTCAGTGTCTCTCTTCGCATTGCCTCTCCCACACAAGTTAAATCTGTAAATATTAACACTGATATCACATGAATTGCGTGCAGCAACTATGCAACTATGCGTTTTGACCCAGAATCCAAACATGGCGCTAACGCTGGTCTGAACGTTGCGCGCGACTTGTTGGAGAAGGTCAAGCAAGAGTTTCCCTGGATAAGCTACGGCGACCTCTGGACGCTCGCAGGCGTCGCTTCTATCCAGGTAAGCCGATTATCACGGTCATGAAAAGACGACTTCACACGTCAAAAAATACGCGATTTGCTTATCCGCATGTGTCTTGTAGGAAATGGCGGGTCCTAAAATTCCCTGGCGGGCTGGCCGCGTGGATGGTGTGCAAGCGCAGGCTACCCCCGATGGTCGTCTTCCCGACGCCTCTCAAGGCGCTGACCATTTGAGAAATATTTTCTATCGCATGGGGTGTGTTCAACGTTCTTGCATTTCTCCCATATAGAATAGCTCTTATCTTATTTGATTTCCTAGCTTCAACGACCAAGAAATTGTTGCTCTCTCTGGAGCACATGCCTTAGGACGCTGTCACCGCGATCGCTCTGGGTTTGACGGCCCTTGGACGTTCGCGCCCACCACTGTCACCAACGATTACTTCCGCCTTTTGTTCGATGAGACGTGGGTGTGGAGGCGCTGGGACGGACCTAAGCAGTTGGAGGATAAGAAGACGAGGAGTCTGATGATGCTACCAACTGATTACGTTCTGGTTCAGGACAAGTCGTTCAAGAAGTGGGCGAAGGTGTATGCCGATAGCCAGGACGTCTGGTTCAAGGAGTGAGTACTAGGGATCATTTGAAATGCAGGAGGGCTCCTACTAACGACACCAACGTGCATAGCTTCTCCAAGGCTGTCGCAACTCTCTTCGAACTTGGTGTGCCTAGCGACCAATTTGTTACCCCAGAACCCTGGATTTTGCCTACCGTAGAAGAGCAGCAGGAGGCGAAGAAGAATTGAGCTATGAAGGAGACACGCAGGCTATCCATCTATTTCTATCTGACGACAAACGCTTTGGTTGTCGATGTGGGCTTTTTATCTATGTACGCGTATCCCAATGAACGTGGAATTCATGTTTTTCCATGTAGAGCTTCCAAGATGTAACTTTTATATAGACAGCTGCATAGATCTTTTGCCGTTTTCGCGCAGAAATTAATTCAGGTGAAACGTGATTCGTAAGTTTACAACTTCTGCACAAATATTTGGGGGCCCATTGCATTATTACAACCTAGCCTGCACTTGCAACAAAACTGGAAGAGAACTTGATGCAGGCGTCTGTGTCCTTGATGATGACTTTGAAGAGAATTTGTGGGAGATGAAAAGGGCGATGTCCTCCGCTACCACAAAACATCAGTACGTCGTTGACATTCAAGGAGTGATTAGGAAAGAAACATACCAAATTCTCTAGGCTTTTCATGCACGCAGAGATGTCCCGCTCCTGGAATCATCACATTTGATGTGTAAGTCGAGCGACGCCACACCACCGCCTGCGAGATATGTCTCCCACCAACACTAGGAAAATTTAAGGGCACGTACAGAAGACTATCAAGAACAACGACTCACAGCATACTTGCATCGTCCCTCCCACCAAGTATCCAACGTAGCTCTACGTTGGGATCAAGCGTAGGCAAGAGCTCGTAGGCCTCCATCATTGTTCGAACTTCGGTGTACTCGCTCCCTTCACATGCCGGTGGGCATTTCAGGCGCACTTCCCCGGTCTCCGTATCCTCATACAGGCCATGTACAACATACGCATCGAGCACCGCAGGGTCAAAAGCTTGAAAGAGGGGTGCACGGAGGAACGCTTTCTTTGCTTCTTCTCTGTAAAGATGGATAAATTAACGTTAACGTTGTCCATGCGGTCAGATGTAATATAAACCTGGAGGGCCAGGAAGACCGTCGGCTGAGAGCAGCCGTGATCATCTTCTCTTTCTTCCCCGTGCGGTTGTTCGTTGGAGGGAAAATTGTAGTCTCAACAGCGACGATAGCGGAAAAGAGGCGCGGGTAGCTGATGCCGCACATAACGCTGTACATATGAGGGACGACGTTAGTTCTTATCTATGCTGTGAATAAAATGTAGTTACGTTCCGTCGCCCCCGAGTGAGTGGCCAATTGCAACGACATGACGGTCTGTAAATCCGTTGGCAATACGGGCGGCGGCAACAGAATCGGGGACGCGTTCGAGAACTCGTGGAAGGTCAATCCCGAACGCCTCACTACCATTGGGCAAGTGGTGGATTAAAAGGTTTGCAAGATCTCGGCCGTAATCTGACCTGTCAGCTGGGTTAGTTTCAAAGAGTATATTAGCCATAGTTGATGCAAAGCAAACGTTGAAAAGCTACACACGTAGCTTGGGTATATGGGTTCCATTGACAAGCGCCGAGTCACCGTGGTTGACGGCGTCGATTGCCCATATCTCATCGATATTCACCAGAGAACCCGGATGCTCTGTGAGCTCTACGAGGTGCTTCAAAGCCGGCTCCCAGAGCTAGCGCCGAGTTTCATTCAGTTCTGGCTCTCACTGACATGTTAACAACTCACCTCCTTATGGAACCCAATAGGGTGCAAGGTCACGAGAGTAATACCCACCCCGTTGGGGGCTGGCGTGTTCCGGCGGATTCGCAACACGACGTTCCATATCCCCTCTTCCTGCACTTGAATGTTCGCACTCGGGTCAGGGAATACCTTCTCCGCCTCGCTCTTTTCCCAAAGTATCCTCTTTGCAGTAGCCTTCATCCACTGCATCCTCTGAGCTTTCCCCTCTTTGCCTTCTGGGAAATCATTGGGTGTAGGTATCACGATTCGATCTGTGGGTCCACTTGCGCGGGGGAACGCCGCTGGTACAATGTGCACTGAGAGTGTGTGCGTGACAGTAAATGCGCATGTGCGATTGAGGCTCGCAGGGAGTGGAGAAGGGAGTGGGACAAGCCTGGTGGGTTTGAGTAACGGAGAGAGGCGCCGTCGAGGATTGATTGTGCGGTGTCCGCGTAACGGACCTTCCGGAGGTGGGTAGTGTGGCCTTCCAGAGAGAGGATCCATTCTTGTGTAGCTGGATCGTATATCAGAGAGCGGTATGCTTGGGTGACAGATGGCACTGGGAAGGAAATATAGCTTGTAGGGGAGATTGTCGCAGAGGAGTATTACCTCTGCAGTTGAGTTTATGTTCGTAGGCGAGAGCACCGGGTATATGAACGAAGTAGCAGCCGATATGTCGAGAAATGGTCCATGGGAAGTATAGTTGCGACCTTAGAGGTGAAACCAGCGGGTGATCATCTGATTCCCCCTTATCTTACCCCGTTATTGATCATATTTCAGGAATAATAGCTCTAAGTCCCCTTCTATCCCATTTCGCCATTATGGATCAATGTTCGACGAAACCACACACCCTTTCTTTCACTATATTGTCAAAGAAGGCCATTGGGAATCGACTGCTCCGCAAACTTGAATCACTTCGAATCAAGTTGCCAGGTCTTGATTTCCACAACACCAGACCGTTTGAAAGGCCTTGAATTCATCCATATCGATGGTCCTACTGAAACAGGCGACCATACGGCATCATATATCTAGGATGCGTTGACTAAAGCACGAATTGAGTTGCGAGAGGTCACAGTCCCATACCTATCGGAACCCTTTCTCTAATATCTGACATCGTCGAATATCCTCATCCATCACTCCAAAGCTCAATACTCAACGATGAGCGGCATGTATTTGCTTGTGATAATCTTGCTGTCTTGCATTTCCACACGGATACCACATTGTTGTTGGGGAAAACGATAAGTATATTTTTTTAGCGCCGCACGCTGGTGAATGGGTCAAATAATCCATCTGGAACTTCCATAAGGCTGCGACGCCACGACGTCCATGATTCAGGTCCCAGTGTTCATAGCACAACCCTTCTCCGACCACAGAGTCTAGGGAGGTCGGATTAGTCAATGAAAGCGAATGGAGAGTAATGACAGAAGAGCTGGACATACAATGAGATGAACCTTTCGCCTCGTATATGACGGATTTCTTGAGTCCAGAATGCCCTCGCTCCATCTTACTTGAGCGTGAGGAATATATACTTATGCTCAGCGGCGCTGAAGAAGGTGTGCATCTTTATGCATCCTCGAACCGTTCGCATATGTAACATCCTGTGATTTTGTTTCGATGGTGTAGTCTCAAATTATGGGCTGGATTGGCAATTACGGGCTGACAAGAGTGATCTGCGTGCGTATTTTGTTATACGTTGGCCGTTCGTAATGGGAATAACGCACGGCACTGCTGCTTCGATGGTGATGCATTGGTTTGCAGGTGAGTATCCCCCAGGTGCCTTGTATTGACGATCCAGCTGGAAATCTCCCTCGAGGGCTATGGCCCATGGTTTCAACCCCTCTCCGTCCATCTCCACCTTGTCTCCACCCTCTTCTTAAAATCTTTCTGGCCAAATAGCGTAGATATGCACGCGACTTGCGTTCGCAGAATGAACTCCTCGTGGGAATGACCTTCAAAGTACTCTGCACGAAATATAGCTCCAGTGTCAAGTACAAATTGAGTGCAAAGCAAGACAAGATCTAAACGTTGAACTCAGCGCAAACTCGAAGACAGAATGTGGAATGACGAAGAACTAAAATCGACACATGCTCGTGAGAAAACTGAGTTATCAGATAGATGGCGAAATTTCCCTCCACCTCATCGATTGTGAATCGTCTTCAACCTTCAACAGAACACCCATTGCTTGAAGCTTAGTATTGCAATTGGAGAAGATTGAGAAAGGTCAATAATTGATGTTTTATACACTAGTTCATTTAGTATGTAACCTTTCCCCGCTCCTCCTCCGCCTCTTTCTGATACTTCAGCATGGCCGACTTGTGGCGCCCGCGAATCGGGCGCGCACCTATCGGAATGAATGTCTCCCCATCTCCCCTATAAAATCCCATCTCTCCGCTCTGCACCTTCCTGTATGACCGCTTTGGTTTGCCTGGCACGGCTACGCGCTCATTCTGTCGCGCTTTCCGGCCGCTACATACTCAGCATTATCAGTCATGTGTTAAGAAGGAGTTACACTTAACATACCTTTGGCCTGGGACCATCGGCGATCCGATGATGTGCCCATCGACGCTACTTGGGTCCATCTCCAAGGAAGCGTTGGCCTGGTCCAATTCATTGTTATGTTGTGACTCCTTCTTTCCAATGCTTGAAAGCATGCGAGTATGTGATACTGCTTTTGCAGCCTTTGACTCTGATGCGGATGAATCAGTTATTTGATATTGAAGGGCATACATATTGCAATCTACATACCGATGGTTTCAATCACTGTATGGGAGTCATAATCTTCCTCCGTGCGCATGGCTAAATCCCGATCTCGCTCATGATCGTCTGGCGAGTAAAATCCTACTCAATCAACATTACAAGTAATCAAAATGCATGATATAATGGGCGTACCTTTATCTAGACAGCCATCATGGGCCGAAGGACATCGAAAGAGCGCCAAACCTGGTATGGAATGTTACAGGTAAAGTAAA